>PVHX01011784.1:0-62441 GCA_004024805.1 Geosciurus inauris
AATTGCCTCCCTTTTTATTTCCTTATTGAAAGGTAATGGCTGAAACCTCTTGTCTATCAGCAATTTTCCCATAACTATACCAGTGTGGCATTAGATTGTTTATCTATTTTCCTTCCATTCACTCTTGCTGCTATTAAGTCCACCTACATTTGTTTATGAGAGACTCAAGGAGGTCCTTCCAGTTTTGACTGGGTTTTATGGAATCCCGATTTCTGCACAATCTTTCTGTCTCCTCTACATCTGCTATCACTTGCACCGGTTGTGGGAGGGTCTGCCTTACTAACAGAAAAAATATTGACACTAGGACACCATAAATGGACAGAGAGGCTGCACATAACACTGCATTCCTCATCCAGGCAGTAAAAGTCATACTGTCCCTTTCTGGGAAAGACTGCAAATGAATAACATGTTTCATTCTCAATTCTCACAAATAGCTCTTTAGTTCTTTCATAGAAGCCCTGCTGCCTCTAGACATAGGCATATTTCCTGAATTTATGAATGTATTCAAAGTAGCAAGAAGCAGCCAAGCTAGTAACAATCCCACACTTTCATCAGTGGCACTGGCATAAAGCCACTGGTGTAAAGCAGGGTGAATAGTGACTAAAACCATTTTTAAAAATTTTAAACCATTCAACATTATTCCATCTGCTCCAGTGTCCCACAAGCAGAGTAGCCGTGCAGGTACACTTTCTTTTGTTTTCTGCCTGAACTCAGACCTCAGTTCCATGGGCTCTCCAAGAGTATAAGGTCTCATAGTGGTATGTAAATATCTCTCTGGAGAGAGTAAACCAATCTGGATCTGCCACCCAGGGCCACTCTTGCTGATTCTTTAATATTTGGATCATTACCAGAATAGTTTCTATTATGTCTTCATCCTCCAGCTCAGTATCTGACTGACTGGAACTAGTGTACTCCCTGAGTGGATCCCATGCCCAAGGTTCCCAGTTTTAATAGTCACCAATGCCCTCATATAGGCTCTGGACCCACAATGTCCTCTCATTTTAGCATAATGGTATGCCATGACCTGTAGGCAGTCATCTGTAACTCTAAATGCTGTGGCAGCACATCCTTGCTACCAACTTGTGGAAAATGGGCCTCTGCATAGTTTTAACTCTTTCTGTACTTTGCAGCTAAGCCTGAGCCCAGTCTGTGGGTAACTTTCATGCACACAGCAAGAACTTTGCCACCACTGAAGCAGCATTATTTTGTTTTCTTTTTCTTGCCCTTGACTGCTTTGGATGTTGTTTCCAACACTTGAAGCACACCTCTTTGCATTTTCAGGACATTGTCATGCTCACATGGTGCTCCCCACCCCTCAAATAGGGAAGCCTCCAACCACATCAAAACTTGTGGCCTGCCTGGAATTGGGATTTCCCCCACAAATGTTATTCCCTTGCTCAACTTCAAGTCAACTCACTCATCCTCTGTTGGGATCTTGCAGAATATGTCAGTTATTTTCCCCCAAGCTGCAAGGCCCCAGCATCCTGCTTGTTGGTCCCACATGAAGAACTTGGAAGACTCAAGGGAGATGTTTTGGACATTTTATTATTTACTCACTTCTCAGTGGTGGTGGGCTGGGATACAATGGAAAGCCACAAAATACCTATAAGGAGGGGGGATATATAGTATAGATTGCATGCCCAGTGTTCATATGCATTTATTCATATGTTCTATGAGTACATTCCTTTACAGTCAATAATATTCTGTTTAGATCTTCTCCTAAAGATTGGAGACAGAGAGAGCGGACAGTTTCCCCTCTCCATTTCCTCTATTACCACATTCTTAAAGAATGTGGAAGTGCAAGCTTTCCTAAGCACTGCTTAGTGTTTAATCCAACAGAGCTTTTCCTCAATAATATTTCATTGCTCATTCTTATACATAATTTGAATTCTTTTACATTTAGGTAGATGAAGGATAGAGTAAAGTTAATGGGACCAGCTTTTATAAGTAACTTTTACTGTTGTTATGTTTAAATATAGTGACTTGCCCGCTCAGAGATTTTAACTCTTCCCCACCTCTACTTTGTCTGGGACTTATCTTTCCTTTGTTGTTATTGTTTCCTGTCCTGTTCAAAGTTTATTCCATACCTGAAAGCTTTGTCTCAAAGTAGTGTCTTGTTCTAAAAGGAACTCTTGACCAGTCATTTTCAAAAGGTTACAATTCTACTAAAGGTTTCATCAGGTTACACTTCTACTAAAATCCCTTCCATCATAAATGCTGAACCCTTGCAATTATTAACTTGTGGAGATGGACCAATCCCTCTCAATTTCAGCCGCTGTCTCAACTTTGCCCACTGTGCTTTCCTATGAACAATTGTTTGCTATCTTAGCATTCTCATGTTCTGAGGTCAATCAGTCCCTCTATTGCTCCTCTTTGCTACTTCACAAACATACCTTGATAATTTGTTGGTATTATGGTTATTGAAGATTTTTCTTGTATTTTGAAAATCACAGAAATACCTTGTCCCTAAGTGCAGTTATAAATATTGTCCCTGGATTTTGGTTTTGCTACCTAGTTGATCTAGATATTTTTCCAAGTGGATTCTAGGAGTTTTGAAAACTGCTACCAACTGCCACCACCATCATTGTAACAGAATCATTTATTTTTACACTTAGTCTGTGCTTATAGCTTGAGAAAAATTATGTTGTTTTGGACTCACAGAAGTTCTATGACTGCAAAATACCTGTATTTTAGATGGAATAACTCAGGTTAAGATTAAGTAACACAACTTATAACTGGTGGAGCAAGGACTCCTGTCAGGAATGGTAACATTATACCTCATGCTTTTCACTATTATAGATACTACTTCTCTACTGGTATAAATGGGGATCTAGTTTGAGGTTGAGCTTGAGAGCAACAACCTATGTTTTTCCATTAATTAATTCACCTTTCCATCAAATAATTAATGAGCACTTACACTATGCTAGGTATTGATCTTATCCTGGGGAATACACGAATGAAACGTAGTGGTGAGGCTTTTGTTATCAAAATGCAACTGAAAGCCGGGCACCACACACGCCTGTAATCCCAGGGCTCAGGAGGCTAAGGCAGGAGGATCACAAGTTCAAAACCAGCCTCAGCAATGATGAGGCACTAAGCAACTCAGTGAGACTCTGTCTCTAAATAAAATACAAAATAGAACTGGGGATGTAGTTCAGTGGTTGAATGACCCTGAACCCTGGTGCGAAAAAATGCAACTGAAATTTTTAAATAAGATGTCATTGACCACATAGGTTTTGCCAAAATTTCTTTGCAGGTAAAACTAAACATTTAGTAAACCAGCTTAGATCTGTTTGAAAAGATGAACATACTGAACAAACTAACATGAAATTTGTTGAAGTTTGGATCTTTTCAGATAATCAAGTTTGCAAAGGATATGTTCTTGTTAATTAGTTTCACAATATAATGTGTTAACAGTAGACTGGTTTGTATTCTATGAAAAGCAATTTTGAGCATATTACCTAGTGCTTTTAACACCCAAACAGAAACTAGAACAGTATATCCTTTATTAACATTTTCCTCACCCATAAGGACTGTGATTTATTTCAAAGATTAGAGCAAAGCTATGGCTACCACTGTTTTGAATTATCATTTTACAAATGGAAAGCTGCAGGTAAATTGAGTATTGTAAATCTTAAAGCTATAAATTCTGCTAAAATTCAGGTTTGATTCTTGGCTTTCTTCTCTGAGAAAAAGAAGTTGAGGGGTGGGTTGCTACTATTTAAATTTGTGTTCCTGTGAAGTTATAAATGTAGAGTTGATGAGATTGGGAAACACTAATTTTGACAGAACCTGAAAATCTGCTGAAAGACTGACAAAACTGCTTAGCCAGACTGCTTTCAAAGAAATATAAAGAAATTAGCCTGTAAGGATCTTCTTCCCTTCTGCTTGGCTAAAGAATTAATGCTTCTTTCTGGTAATTGGCCTGATTTCGTTTATACTTATATTTATTATTATTGTCAAGAATAAAATTTTCTCCTGCTGTGCTTATTTGGTATAAACTTATCCTCTACAGAATTTTGTCAATTATTGTACAGTGCTTATTCTATTTAAATTTTTCTTGGTCAGAAAAAGGATGTTATATCTATAACTACCTCCACTTTTGTTTTGTTTCCTTTTTTTTACTCAGCTTTGTTGAGGTATGATTCACAAAATTTATATATACTTAAGGGATCCAAAGTGATGTTTTGATACACATATACATTGTGAAATGAATATGCAATAAATCTAATTAATATACAAATTACATTTCATAGTTGTTTCTTTTGGTGGCAAGAATACTTGCGGTCTACTCTCTCAATAAATTTCAGGTAGATATTTTATTATAATTAACTATAGTCACCATGCCGTACATTAGGTCTCCAGAATTTATTCATCTTACAACTGAAAGTTTATACATTTTGATCAAGATCTCCCTATTTTATCTAACATTCAGGCCTCTGGTAACCACTATTCTGCAATCTGTTTCTATGTTAGACAGTTTGGATTCCACATTAAGGGAGAATGTGAAGTATTTCTTTATGTGTCTAGATTATTTCACTTAGCAGAATGTTCTTCAGCTTAATTCATGTTGTCACAGATGGCAGGATCTACTTTTAAAGGCTAAATGATATTTCATGAGTGTGTATACATGCATACATACATACATATACCACATTTTCTTTATCCATTTATTTACTGATGGACACTTAGGTCGATTCCATATTTTCATAGCTTTTGTGAATAGTTCTGCAATAAACATGGGAGTGCAGATGACACTTCAATGTACTGATTTCCATTCTTTTGTATATATACACAGCAGTGTGATTGCTGGATCATATGGTAGCTCTAATTTTAATTTTTTGAGGAACCTACATTCTGTTTTCCATGATGGCTGTACTAATTTGCATTTCTATCAAGAGTATGTAAGCATTCCCTTTTTTCTTTTTGATATTAGCCAGTCTAACAGGTGTGAGGCAATATATCATCATGCTTTACTAGTCAGCCCAGGTAGAGAGTCTGAGGCTTTTTCAAGACTTTATTGCGGATGTACCCACTCAGCGTTTTTCTTCCTTCCTTGGAGAGGTTTCTTAAGATTATATGCCTTCTCTTAAACCTGTAAATATAGTTGGGTACTCAGAGTCTTTTATTCCTATATTGGTTCTCTGAAACACTTGAGTTTATATGCCTTCTCCCAATCTAGCAGTCAGACCAGCTGTCTGCATATATTTGTGAGCTGTCTAATTTCCATAGAGATACATGTGGCTGGAGGGGGATAAGACATGCTGAGTGTTGAGAATGCTTGTGGGCCATTTAGGGGGACTTTTAATCCAGGTATTTATCAGGTTCATGAGCAGTCTTTATCATGAAGTCTGTAAAGATTAGGAAATTTCATAGCCCTTTGCAGGAATTTTGATTCCTTTTTGTCCTAATTGCTGAGTCTCTATCTTTCTTCTCTGCTTCCAACTTCTCCCATCTAGTGAGTCATACCTTCAGTATTCTGAGTGGTATGAGAAAGAAATGTGCCTCTTGGGATGCATCCTTCATTACTGGGGAAACTGGGCATCCACTCACCACACTCTCACTTTCCCCTGTGGGAGAAATTGTGGATAAGGCAGCTCTCTTCACCCTGAGTTGTACCACAATGAGAGACTAGTGATGTGTGTAAGGTGAAACTATTCTTCTTACCCTCTTCAAAGCCTCTGTTCCAGAATTATTTTTCTCTAACAGTATGGTAGAAGTCCACTGTACTCCATACAACTATGATGGTATCCTTGTCTGTGGGAAGTTGTCAACAGCAATGCTTTTGGGGAGATATTGGTAGAAAACAACTCTTCTGCCATCTTGCTGTCATTCCTCTCTTTTTTATTCGTGAAGCTTTAAATTTCTGATAGGTCAAATTTAACTATTTTTTACTACTTGGGAATTGCCTAAAGTATTACTTTTCCTAAGCAAAGAAAGAAACATAAACTCAGTTTGATCAAAGTTCCAAAGTGCCCATTACATTTATATGAAGTAAAATAAAATTACAAGCACATGCAAATTTTAAGTGTTATAATTTAAACTAATTTCTATTAGGAGGAAAATATGAAAGGAGAGAAAACTTTTCTATAAGATGTTTGAGATCTCTATTTTACCCTAGCTGTAATTCATTGTAGGGCATAGTATGTTCTCTAATACTAACATGCTTTGATTGTAAACTGAAATACTACATCAATATTACTCAGAACTGTCCATTTAAACCTGTCCTGGTATTCTCAAAACAGTCCTCGTTTACTACTCTTTTTATATCATCCTGGCTGATGTATTTGTTTTGGACAAAAGTGTTGCAGTTCAAATAATAAATTGTTATTTCAGCTCACATAGGATGTATTTAAGAAGTAGAACCAATGAAGATCCTAATATGTTATATATTAATATACCCACAAGGTGCCTCAAATTCTGATTCAGTCAAGAAAGTGGCCCAAAGAAAAACTGTATTGGTTTCACATTTTTGCATAGAACAACTAGCTTTTCCTATTATCTCTTCATCAAGATTACTTAAATAAAAATATTAACATAATGCAGACATATGTGTAAGATTGCATGAGTTTATTATATACATTCAATACAACAGCTCACAGGAGGAAACATCTCAAATGCTCATCAGCTAAGAATGAATAAACAAAATCCGATATATCTCTACAATGGACTATTCTTAAACCATAAAAAGAATGAAGTACTAATAAATGTTTTCACATGATGAAACCTGAAACATTACACAAAAAGCCAGTCACAAGCCCCTACATGGAGTATGATTGTATTTAAGTGAAATGTGTATAATAGAATAATCCATCTAGATAGAAAGCAGGTAAGTGGTATCCAGGGCATTGGAGCTTCAATTTAGGGGCAAGAACAAGTTATGGAACTAGATAGTCATGGTAGCTGCACAATATTGTGAATGTATTGAATACCACGGACTTGTAAACTTTAAAATGTTAATTATGTGTATTTTACTAAAATAAAAATTTTCATATGTATATTGTATACTCACTGTGTATACTGAGCTTTCATTCTTACTGTATATACTGAGCTTTCATTTAGAATGAAAGCTCCTAAAGAGTAGAGGCTATAGACATACTGTATTTCATTTTTTTCTATTGAGTATAATATATATTTTAAATGATTTTTGTAATCATTTTGTTCTTTCACACCTACTAGTGTTTTTTTCTATGACTATAGTGCTATTGGTAATTACAAAAATATAATACAATTCTATATATTGACTCTAATCCTATTCTGATCGAGGGTACATATTATTCCATTTTGTATATCTACATATAAATTTTTCTCTCATGACTTTTTTTTTTCTTTATCCAAATTATAAACTCTTCAAGCAATAGGGCTCATGTATTTGACTTTTCTGTACTGTTATTATTCCAATACTTACTCAGTAAATCTGTTGCCTGGTTGACAGTATGTTTTGGTAGAAGAATAATACAGTAACACTTCAATTAACTGGCATGTTGGCAGCGGATCCATTTTGATTAATGGCTTTTACATTTAAAGATTTTCATTATTTTATTTAGTGAAATTATTTAATGGGGCTATTCCTTGCATAAAATATTGGAATCCACCACTCAAACACTTAAATCTATGCGTTGATATTTGTTTATATTCTTAGTTATCATTTTTTGGAAGACAGCTATATTTCTCATGATACTTCAATCAGAGCAGTATGTTTGGAAAGAGTCCACATCAAAATATTCAAAGTTGTTACTAAAAATATTACATAGTCATTGTAGACTTAGAAGAAAAAATAAAATATATCCTCCAAAATTCATATGGTTTAAAAGAACAAAGTTCATAATAAATGACAGCTTCATAGCTTTTACTTGAAGAATAAAAGCTAGCACAGTTTGTATTAGAAGGATGGAGAGACTAGGAGGTTCTCAGAACCATATGGCTAGGAGAGTGAACCCTTCATGATATCTGTGATCACATTGCTGGTGTTGATTCCAATAACTTAGTGTGGTATATTTTTCTCTTGTCTTGTTTCTTATGTATCCCTATCAAATTTGTATGCTCTTTATTAAAGGCTACTGAAGTAGCTACTCCATGCACAGTAATTCACAGTAAGCAGATTTAAAGTGATAGTATTAAATAGGAATCTAATAAAAAATGAAAATCTAATATTGGCTCTCATTGTCTTACCTGAAAAACTAACCCAGGATTGTGACTGAAAGAAATATTTTTTCTATGTAGGTAAGATTTAAAAACATGAGGCGGGCTGGGGTTATGGCGCAGTGGTAGCGTGCTCTCCTAGCATGCGTGAGGCCCTGGGTTCGATCCTCAGCACCACATAAAAATAATAAAATAAAGATATTCTGTCCACCTGCAACTAAAAAAATATTTAAAAAAAATAAAAACATGAGGCAATGAGAAGGCAAATATTTTCTATCCTCCTCAAGTAAAAAAAATAATGATAACATGACTGGGTCTAGATCATACAGAGCTATGTCTAAGTTAAACTTCATAACTAATGTAACTAATGAATATTGTGACTATAAGTGTGACTAAAATATCGTGCCAGAAAATATATCTTTTTTTCTTTCTATTTTTATCTGTAGTGGTAGGGGGATGCTGTGGATTGAATTCACATCATGTGGGCACTCTACTTTTGGGCGAGATCCCCAGCTTTTCTGATACCTTCAAATAAGCTACATTTGAGTCCAGATCTTTAGTTCTTCTCTATTTACATTTATCCTCTAGTTATTTTTCACTATGGATTTAATAAGATACCTGTAGAAATGGTTCTAATTATATTATTTTATTCAGTGAAATGCAACTGTATTTAACATTTTGTAAACTCAGTTTCGATTATATTTAAAGTTGCATTTAATTTCTGTATTTTTCCTGATTAATATATTAATTTTCTTATTGTGCCTATCTCAGTTGACTAAATTTGCATTATTACTTATGAGTGACACAAACTATTGTAATGATCAAAAGTAGAGTGCATTTACCAGTGAAGGGATGCCAACATGTCCTGTTTAAGTAATAGGTGAACTTGAGCAAAATTCTACTTAGTCCACTTTATGGGTATACCTTTTACATTTAGGCACTGAAATATAAAACAGAAAAACAATGCCCCTCCCCAAAAAATTACCAAGCAGAATTATTTCACAAATAATTTATTTTACATAAATGATAATTTTAGCAAAATGTGAATACAATAGTTTTTAGCTGTTGATATCCAGAACATTTCAATGATCTCCTTTTCATGAACTGTATTAAAAATTAAGTTTATTCCTATTAAGATTGGTCATGGTTCTGATTGCATTTCCCTTCAAAAGAAGTACTCTGAATCACTTTTCTTATCTTCTAGGTAAGAACAATGGAAATATTAAAACACCACTATTGTTTGCTATAATTATACAGAGATTCTATGTTTGAGCTCTAAAATTATTAAGATCATATTTTCAAGTCTTTGAAATTTAAATTTTTTAAAGATACACTATTCTAAAGCTTAAATATGTTAATCAACAAGAAAATAGCATAGAATAACAGTAGTGATAAGGAAAATTTGGAAATAATGAAGTACGTGGTTTCTCGCATATGCCATACTAAGGCATTACTACAATCACGTGCTAAAAGCAAAATGGAAAACTTTTATTATTGATTTGTTTTTTCCTTCAATATTTTCTATTTATTTTTCTTCTATCATAGTATCAAACATTCTGATATGGTTATTTTAAACATTGACTACAATCTTAGCTTTCCACAAAATAGATGGCTATGTTCTACATATAATTCATTAAATGTTTTAGATCAAGCAATTTCTTATTGAAAAAAATATTAGTTTTTCTCTCATAAGTAATTTTATAGAACATTTTATATAAAATAATTTTTGGAGACTATAAGTTTACAGATAATTGTTATACAATTTAATAGCATTTAATTTTTTATTTTTTGTAAACATATTTAAAATAGTGCAAATTTTATTTTATAGTGAGAATATTTTAAAAGTTATCAGAAACTTTTCCCACCAATATTTATAATATATGGAAAAATAAGATTAATATTAGAATGAGATTAAAATATCTTCCCAATTATTTTTGTGTTTTAAATATACTGATATCTTCAGTATTTTTTTTACAAAAGAATGCTATGACAGAAATGTGTTTTTACAATGATGGAAAGTAATGTTCACTTTCATCAAAATAGACAAACATGAAACTGTGTAAAACAAAAGAAATATTTTTTTAGATTATTCCTGTCATTTGAAATAGATGGAATATAAGTTGCATTGCTCCTCAAATGTATATGGCCCTTCATATTTTAGATACTGAAATGCATTTGCAGAGATCTGTCAACATATATGTCATATGGCATGATCATTAAATATCCTAAGTAATTATATCTCCGATTTCTATTGTTACTCATTCTGTGCTTACAGATGTAGCTAATACAAGCCTTTTGCCCTTCAGATATTGAAAATTCATCAAAATGACAGGAATGTAGGTATTATTTTACCTTCTCAGTGAGTTTTTTCATTACCTTATTAATTCATGATCCACACATTTTTTCCAGTGTGTACAGAATAGTTTGGTCTTGTGTTTACAAAATATGTGATAAAATAATTCTACATGTTTCATATGTGCAGATACTATCTCTTTTATTTTAGATGAATACTAGAGAGGTCATAAGAGGGAAAAATCAACAATCACTAATTTTAGAGAAGGACCTTGGTTTCACAGAATATCACATAATATAAAATGTGCTTCAATCTTGAGAAGGGATATATTTCTAAAAGCAAATGGGTTGTAATTTGCTGGATCAGCTTCTTATTTCAAGAGGATACTACAATAATTACAGTGTACAGTAGTATATAGACAAGGATGTTTATGGCCTTAAATAACCTTATAGCATATGAAGAAAGTGTAAGCTCTATATATCAAAAAAATTTTCAGGGTAGTAGATCCCTCAAAAACTAGAAATGGAACCACCATATGAACAGCTATCCATCTCCTTGGTATTTATCCAAACTAACTAAACTCAACATACTATAAGGACATAATCACATCAATAGTTATAGAAGCACAATTCACAATAGCTGAGTTATGGATCCAGCTCAGATGCCCATCAATAGATGAATGGGCTAAGAAAATGTAATATGTATATATACATATATATATACATACACACATATACATATACAGATTCAGAAGATCAACACAGACTCAAAAAATCAAGGATCAAATGTTTTCTGTCATATGTGGAAGCCAGAGCGAAATAAAGGTAAAAAAGCCTGGATCAGATATCATAAAAATATAGGGTAGGTAAGTGGAGTAGAAGAAGGAGATCAATAGGGAGGGAGGAGAGATGGGAAAGGGGAAAAATGAAAAATGAATTTAATGAAATCATGTTATGTGCATATATAAATATACCAGATTGAATTCTACCTTTAGGTATACATAGAAAACACCAATAAAAAGTAAATAAATGAAGCCAGGCATGCTGGTGCATGCCTGTAATCTCAGCACTTTCGGAGGCTGAGGCAGGAGAATAGCAAGTTCAAAACCAGCCTCAGCAATGGCAAGGTTCTAAGCAACTCAGTGAGACCCTGTCTCTAAATAAAATACAAAATAGGGCTGGGGATGTGGCTCAGTGGTCGAGTGCCCTTGAGTTCAATCCCTGGTACCAAAAAATAAACAAAAAAAACAAACAAACAAATAAATAAATGGATGAACAGTTGAGTATAGAAAGTAGAATAGCGGAGAAGGAGAAGGGAACAGGGACTGAAATGCTGTAATCAAATTTCATGCATGTATGACTTTCAAAATGAGCCCAACTACTACATATAACTATAATGTTCTAATAAAAATATTTTCATAGTATATGATATAATTTCCCATTTTCCCACATCTATTGCGTGACTACTTAACATTTAAGGTAAATTGGTGGATAGATAAATGCATAGATAGGTAGTAGATGATAGCTTCATTGATACAAACAGAAAGAACAATGCCACTCAATTAGAATTAGTGCTAGAAATGGCCCTGAGAATCATTTAGTGGAAACCAGTCTTATATATGAAACCACTGAAACCCAAAGGACAGTTAACTGCCTAAAGTAAAGAATCTTATTGGTGGAGCCAGACTTAGAGTCTAGTCCTACTTTCCCTATACAGTAGTTCTAATACATGTTTAATACTTGCTAGTGGATCTTCTAATATCTAAAGGGCAATTACTGCTTCTGGCAATGGTTAGAAAGAGTCAATCTATTAATACATGCCCATTACAACAACCTAATAGGTAAATGTATCATATATCCTCTGGACTCTAAAATTTTTACTTACAATTTGACTTTTTTGCTTTATATAAAAATAATGAAGTGGTGGTGAATACGTAGAACAGCTGTGTGTTCATAAAGACCATATGTTATTTTTGCTTAATGTATAATGTTTTGATGTGCTGTCGAGTGGCTTGTCTTTGGGAGACAGTAAAATGGCAACTGGTTTTACCTAGAAGACCTCTTACTAGAGAAATTCCAGCTGTGAGTATATGATACTTTCTTAAATTGGGAAAGAAACCATATGTAAAATTGTTCTCCACATCTGTGCTTCTTTATGAAGCATGTTCTCTTCCTAATTATCTTCTATAAGAGGATTTTCCCTTGAATATAATATGTAGAAAACTGAATTTATACAATTTTTAAAATAATTGGAATGAGGATTTTTTAAAATATATTTTTCAAATATAATTTTCTTGAAAGTTTAAATTTATAATAGTATTTGTTCAGGGAAAAGTATAAGTACTGTTAAATAAGTAGCTAAACTAACATACGCCTTTCTATATTAAATCCTGGCCTGAATTCACTTGTGGATTTACAAAGGTAAACCTTACACAGGTCCATAATCCCACTGGGAATACTTCTTTGGATTTGGTAAAAAGTATGATTTTGCTTGTATTAAATGGTGATTAGTATAAAATAGTATATGTTCATTCTTTCAGATTATGAAATATATGGATATCTATGACCATAATAAGCAGCCAAATGATTATGCTGATGCAACTAGATGCTTTACTAGCTAACTGGCATTAATTTATCTCTTTCTTACAGTCTTCTATCATATTTGATGGAAAATAAAAGAGGTTCATCCTAGGGATGACTAAAAAAGGATTATCTGAAGCCATTATGCATTGGTTGAGGCTCAAACCCAAATGATATTAAAATTTATTTTTCAGATATTCATTAAGTGAATATGTAAATAACTGTGTAGATCTACTTTGACTTTAAAAATAATAATTTAAGAAGATATAAGAGCAAACAAATCATTATTAGCATCTGAAAAATCTTAAATAAAATTGTAATTAATGCTCATCACTCAATATGACATTATTATAAAGGTAATCTTACTAGTTTTAAAGAAATTTACTAGAATATATAGTAAAAAATGCAGTCACCTTAATAGCAGCTATTTGGAATAAAATTTCCAATCGAGTACTCAAAAGAAGTGGAGAAAAATCACAGCCTCTTTTTGAGTAATGTATATAGTAGCTACCTGCAATTGATTGGTATTTGTTCAAATATGTATGTTTTAATAAGTTTGCTAGAATTATTTATATCCATGCAAACCCCTGCCTCTGTACACTAGTATCTATGTTAGTCAGTTTTCTGCTACTGTAACAAATACCTGAGATAAGTAACTTAAAATGAAGCGAACTTTATCTTGGCTTAGTGTTTCAAAAGTTTTAGTCCATGATCATTAGGCTCTATTGCTTTTGGGCCTGTGGCAAGGCAGCACATCATGGCAGGGATCATGTGGTGGAGCAAAGCCATTCACCTTATTGCTGTAAAGTGAAAAACAGAGCAAGAGGAAGAACCTGGGGTCTCATTCTTCCCCTCAAAGGCATGACCCAATAACCAGAAGATCTCCCACTAGCCCCAACCTCTTATTAGAGTTTCCAACACCTCCCAATAGCACCAGGCTGGGGATTAAGCCTTGAACCTACGGGGCTTTGAGGGACAGTCTAGATCCAAAATATGGCAGTATGTAATTGTATTGTGTATGTAGGAGAATGTGTATGTGTGCAAGTGCACAAACACATACTCACACACACATTGCCTGGTTGGAAATGAGAAGAAGCTTATTGCATGTCTTCAGTTTCCTCTATATAATTATCCATAATCTTACATATGTGAGAAAGAACCTGGTGCCATAAATCCAGGGTCAGCAAACTCCTGGCTACATCCAGCCTATTTAAGAGCTATAAATGTTTTCTTAAATTTTTGAATATTGTAAACTATCAGAAGATGAATTACTTTTTGTGATATAGGAAAGAAAAATTTCAGTGTGCATAAATGAAGTTTTATTGGAATACAGCCACAATCATTCATTTATGTATTTTGTATTGCTGTTTTCATGCATAATGGCAGAATTGAGTAGTTGAAAATGAAAACCATATGGTCAAATGTGCATAAATTATTTACCCTCTGGTCCTTTACAGGAAAAAATTTGCTGACTCCTGCTGTAGATAACTCACATTGAATGAAATGGGAGGGTACCAGGAAAGACAAATTTCCACCAGGGCTCAAGGAACACCAATTATCCAGTTTTGAGAGGAAAATTAAATTGGCTTAACAGGTGATATGAAAGAAGTAAAGTGATATTTTGCAGCTTACTCTTTGGAAATGCAAGGAATCATTTTCTAAATTTAGACAATCTATTGTGAACATATGTTTCTGTGTACTATGATTTTTATATCAAACAATGCATAGGATAGAACATGGGTAAAATGAAAGGAAGAAAACTGATTCTATGCTATTACCTGATTAGTTCGCCATTCTTCATGTAGGATTGGAACCTGTATCTCCTTCAATATGGGTTTGTCCCTGATAGTCCAATTACCTAACTAGAAATAGATGTAGGGGAAGAAAATGACTGCTCTGAAGACAAAAGGGAGTGCTCTGAGGATCACAAGAGAAAACTGTATCCAGTAGAATTTGACTTACATAATTTTTTTCAGATTCTGCCCTTTCTTCTATGGAAATGTAACTGTGATATGTATTTATTCAAAATGATTGCTGAGGCTATATATTGCCATTTTAGTGATTGTATCTACTATTTTTTCATGGACTGTGGTTTGAATTTCTTCTTTGTCCTGAAATCTATAGTGTTAGTATGTGTATATACAGTCATAGTATGCACAGTGTATACCTACATATACTGTATGCTATTTGCATGTTATATTTATGCATTATGTGTACCAAATGATATGTCATTGCCATAACAACATGATAATTATTGTTATAATCTAATAAAATTTAGCTTTCTTATTTCATTGGAATGCAAATACCAAGGGGCTTGTTGATCAGTATAAGAAAAGTCCTAAATGGTATCTAAATGCTCTTACAGTAGCTAAATTTTCATCTACTAGCTGTACAGATGCCAAATAATATAGAAAATAGAGGTCCAAAGCCATTTATATTGACTACTTCTTAGCTGAAGGACAGGAGATATGCAGAACACGTTAAATAGCTCTAGGGACCAATGTGTTATGGCCAAGAGAGCTCTGAGTCATAAATTAGGTTTATTAGATCTGGTATATGGTGTAGCCAGAGAGGCATGAAAGTGATACCATAAAGCTACCCTTTGCATTCATCCATGAATATTAGATTTATCAATTATGCTTAGTGGTTGGTCCATGCATGAAAGAGAGATTATAAAATTCATATAATCCTACACTGTAGCTGCAAAAAAATAGTTAAGTGTCTGACACTCACTTATATAAACCCAAACTATAATAATCCACAGGGAACTGATTTAACATTGAATGTTTCAGCCAGTATATGAGATTTAAATTATTGTTATAAATGTGTTTATAATCATTGCCATGTCACTGAATTGCAAGGAAATCCATTTTACTATATAATTTTCTTACCATCTGTATTATGCATATTTAATATTTAATGTTTTCTTGCTACAAAAATCTATTGGCTTTTTAGCATTTGACTAGATTTTCTCTCTTATAATTTGTCACAGGTAAGTACTGACTGTGATGTCTCTTTCTCATTAAGTTCCTTAATAGTTGCACCAGCGTTCCCAACATCTAGAACAGATTTGAAAATCTGATATTTTTCTTTTGGTACTGGGGATTGAACCCAGTGATGATTAACCATGAGCTACATCCCTAACCTTTTTAAATTTTTTATTCTGAGTCAGCGTCATCTCGCTAAATTTCTTAGGGCCTCACTAATTTGTTATGGCTGCCTTTGAACTCATGATCCTCCTGCCTTAGCCTCCAGAGCTGCTGGGATTGCAGGCAAGTGTCATTGCACCTGGTGAAAATCTGATTCTTGTTTTCAAGCTTTTTGTGAATTGAAGTCAGACTAGAGTTTACTAACCAACTATTTCTTACCACTTTTGCTATTTCTATCCTGATTCCAGCCATTTATCTCTCACCTGAATTATTCCAATAGTCTTCATAATTGTATCCTTGCTTTTCTATTTGTGTTTTCACATTCAATTCTCAACATAGTAGACAAAAAAATTCTATTAAAAGGAAGTCTCCTAATTCCTCTGTTCAACTCTCCAGTGGATCTCCTTCTTATTTAGGGTAAAACCTAAGGTACTTAACAAATAAGGCCCTGTAATAACTTCCCTGAGCTGCACGTGTGAACACAGTTCTATTTAATCTCATATCCTACCATTTCCTTCTTCACTTATATCAGCCACTTTGCTTTTCTCAATGAAGTATCATTTTATATAGTATTATGACATTTCCTTTTTAAAAGGCTGTGAAGCCAAAATACTCCACAAATATATATATATTTTTTACTTAGCTGCCCACTGGATAGTTTCTCTAGGACTCAACAGGATAAAAATTGGTATGAAGAAAGCCAAAACTCTGGGGTTATGGCGCAGTGGTAGCATGCTCGCCTAGCAGGCGTGAGGCACTGGGTTTGATCCTTAGCACCAAATAAAAATAGAATAAAGATATTCTGTCCACCTACAACTAAAAAATAAAAATATTTAAAAAAAAGAAAGCCAAAACCACAGCCATAATAGCAATAGCAACTATAAATTGTCTTTGTTCTCCTGAGATATTTTTTTTTTCTCTTAAACTACTTTTTCTGCTTATGCCAGGTTGGAATGGTCAATCAATGAGCCATTGTGAGCAACCTACACACACTGTTGGTTTTGACATTTTCATGTCTTTTTGGTAGGACAGAAGAGTACCACTGAAAATTATTGCTTCAGTGATTGAAAGAGTTAATGTAGCTTCCAGAAATGTATATTACACTCTCTGGGAGTAGCTTATGTATTAGGAGAACATGGTTCAGTTTGTTGGTAAAACTCACATCTGCTACTGGGAAAGATGTGGTCAATAATTAATTAAAGGAGACTTCAGTGGATTTTCTCCTTAGGAGAGCACTACCAGAGTAACTTTGCCAATTATAAAGTGCTTAAAGATAATATTGAAAGTCCAATGTGCTTTTTATCACCTCTCCCACAGCTAATTAAATGAATGTAATTGGCATTATTTTATATGCCTGAATTCCCCCCCCATTACTATAAGCTCACTTTCCATCCCAGTTCACTAAATTACTATGACTCTCCACTGTATTCACTTCACTTTTGAGTAGTCAAGTGAGCCTAAAATTTCTCTAGTTTCTAGTTAAAACCTAAAATATGTGATAACATCAGAAGTTGGAGGAAATCAGTCACTTACATTGATATGAGAATGTGGAGCTCCTAGTCATTCAGATTCTTTTATCATAATTTGTCTAAATCCACCATCTGTGAGAAATTACTATATTGACTTCCATTAGGTTATCTATATACAGCTGGAAAAGGATAAATAAGTACCACATAATCAGTACCAAATTTTAAAAAAATCTCAGCACTTATTTTGGTCCCACAAGTGAAATATGATTATTAATAAATCAATTTTAATAAATACAATGACATTCTAGCTGGGCGCGGTGGCACAAGCCTGTAATCCCAGCACTTAGGGAGGCTGAGACGGGAGAATTGGGAGTTCAAAGCCAGCCTCAGCAACGGTGAGGCACTGAGCAATTCAGTGAGACTCTGTCTCTACATAAAACACAAAATAGGGCTGGGGATGTGGCTCAGTGGTCAAGTGCCCCTGAGTTCAATCTCCAGTACCTAAATAAATAAATAAATAAATACAATGACATTCTAAAGCAAATAGATTACTAAGCAAATTTTGTTTTTAAAAGTTATACAGTTTTTATTTGTTCTTTATAGCTTTGTATGACAGTAAAATCTATTTTCACATATTTATACAAACAGAATATATCTTATTCTAATTAGGATCACAGTCTTGTGGATGTACATGACATTGAGATTTCACTGTGGTGTACTCATGTATGTAAATAGGAAAGTTATGTCAAAATTTATGTTTTTAATTACAGTATTATGTGATGAGAATATGAATGCAAATATTTCCTATTTCCTATGTAATCCTTTGAAAGTTAATAGTCAAAATTAAGAAACACTATCTATAAATAACCATAAGATATTAAATTATTAATTTGAAAAACAATGGAAGATATAGTAACATCATTTAGTGAACAATCAGAAATCTTTGGCTTGAATAAATTATCAACTAAACACATTTACTTTTATTAAATACTTGCATATATTAGAAAATTAATCTCTTAAATTATTGTATCTTTCTGAATATTTCAGTTAATTGAATGTAATGACTGATTAGAACATATACAAAATCTGTAATTTCTGACTATAAAAATTTTGACAAATTCTTTAGTTTATTGATGACCATCTCTCATGGGTTTTTGTAGGAATACATATAAAACAATTTTCTGTTAATGAACCACATTTTGCTGTTGAGTGGCCATCCCCAAATACACACAAATAACATTTTGAAGAAAAATTGTAGTTTAGGAAATTACAAATTTGTAGCCCATTATTTAAGAGTATATTTCAGCAATTTTCAGTTTATTATATCATTGTAGGTGACCTACAATTAAATATGTATGTTTCATATATTAGTTGTTTTTATATTATTGAAGTAAGATACCTTAGCTTTCTTCTTGAAAGTGATGATACTTCTATATTACTCTATATGTGGTTTAAAGGTGAAGCATGATATTTTTGTAAATTAGGTTTTGCTTCATTTGGCATATTGAAACATGAGAAAACTAACAAGAAAGAAGACAAATAACATCTTTAACATGCCTTACTTCTTTGGCTTCACTTTAGTTGAAGTTGCAATGCAATTTATGCAGTTAGTAATTATCACTCTATTTTTTACCTGTTTGTGCAAATAAGTAGTGGTTGGGTAAAATATAGAGAACTGTATTGTAAATCACTTAATATAAATAGATCTAGGGTCTAAAAATCTCCAGAAGACTGTCAAGATTGCTGCCTATAGGGTTGACTATTATCTCATGAGACTGAATATTGTTAAACTATTTCAAAGCCTCTCTTTAGGACTGAATGTTTTTGAGAAATAGGTACACTGATATTCTCTTAGCCTTTCATCAGAATAGTAAATGTTCTTTGCTTTTCATGCTTTAATGGGCCACTGGTCCTTAGTGATGGAGCTAAAACCTGGAACTAGGAAAAGGAAGTGAATATATGCAGAAAGATAATCCCTCAGCTGCTAGGAGTTACTAAGTGTTCACTGTATAAAAAAAAAACCCTCACAGAAATAGTAAGTTGTCAATTTATCAGTCAAAATGACATATAATCCCTGCAGAAGTTCAATCATATAAATCTTAATATAAAATTTTAATTTGCATTTAAATGGTTGGAGCTTCATTGACAAATATACTATCATAGGCATAACTTTCTTGAGGTTTAAAATAGCAGCATCAATGTATTAGGTATAATCTTGCATTATAGATGATTCATAGAGTTAATGAGAAAAATCCCAACTTGTATTTAATCTTGCAAGGCTGAAATATTCAGTAGACTATTTGTTCAACCTGTCAGTTTAACATAAGTATTTTGTTGAAATTCCTAAGGATATTGTCTAGTTGCCTGGCAATGGATTGTAGAGAAATTCATTTAAAGTTCACTGAACATAGGAAGTATGTAATTTATTTAAATCTCCCACTTATTAAATCAGGATTTGACTTTTTAAAATATTGATTTTTTTCAACTAAAGAAATGGACTTGAAAAGAATTAGCAAAATCTCTGTAGAATGGTGACACAATAGTTCTGATGACTGTGTTCTCTATTAAAGTTTCACTGATAGGAACTGAAAACTGAATTTATATGAATAAATTTACTGTTGTTTACAGGACTTTTTGTTTTGATTTGTTTTCCAGAAAGACACTCAGTTTTAAATACTTTAAAATCTCAACAATACCTCCATTTCCAGATAAATGAGTACATGTGTTTGCATATTTAATGGGCATACATAGTAACAAAAATTTACAAAAGATACTCCTGAATTTCTTAAGAAATTATTCATGATATGGGTAAAAGAAGGCATTGTTAGTAAGTAAGCCTTGACTTCTGAAGCATAAATATATGATGTTTTAAAACATATATACATTTAGCATCTGATTGTTTTTGCTTTTCCCTAATTCATACTTTTTTATTTTATTAAGTTTGTGTTGTTGTTGTTGTTCTCAGTAAGGTAGATACCTACTTACAGTCACATTTGTATCTATTCTTGAGTTTCAAATCTTAAAATCTTGGATGTTATCCTATCAAGCTATTATTAAGACTAAACCCATGAATTCTTGTTATACAAAAATACGTCTTTTGACTTAAAGAGATACCACTACATTCTTTTCTTATTAGTGTAAATGCAATGAAGCTAAAAGTCAAAACAATAAGTATAAAAATGATTTTTTGGCAGAGAATCCTTTATGTGAATCAAATAATGTGCATGACATTTACCACAATTGCTTGGTAACATGTTCTCAGTCCATTCACATCCATTATTTATTTCATGGAATTATAGAAGGGATTCTTAGGGAGAAAGCTACATTGTTCCTAAATTCATAATTAGCAATTACCAGAAAAGATAAGTTTTACATTAAATCTTGATAAAGCTAATAATAGTCTCTATAAAATTAACAACATGCACTGCTTTCTCCTCCTGCTCTAATAAAGGAATTTAGCAAAAATATGGATTTCAAGAAGTTTACAGTGCCCCACAAACTCTGGGGGGTAAAAAGATGAATTACACCTGGTACTTGCTCTGGGGGAGTTCATAGTCAAATTAGGGCAGATAAGAAATACAGGTGGATAATGTTACAACAGGTTTGTTTTTCTGCCGTTGAGAACTGTCCATTAAATTTTGACCAATACACCATTGGATGAACGTGACACTGTGTTAGTTTACATTGTTGATTTTTAAGTGTGCAGACTTTGAATCTCATTAGCCCTTCCAAATTGATAAAAGACTTTTGAAAGAATATGTGATTATTATCATTGTTGCCTCTGTTATAAAAAAGAAATAATAATCAACCAAACTTAGAATTACAATTTTATCCTCTAAAGGTTAATATCTCTTGATAAATTTAAACGTTAAACCCTACCAATTCCTTGGAGGAAATTAATTAAAATACTTTGTTGTTTGTTTTACATCAGTATTAGTAATGTGGTAGGTAGACTCTGTTTCTTGCTCCAGATGTTCTGTGTGGGTTGCTCCAAATACAATAAGCATGACAGGGGTACCAAGGGAAATATATACTATTTTTTTTCTGAGAGGATCAAATGAGCAAGAAAAATGCCTAGAGCATCATTTAAAACAGAGTGCAATTATTTAATCAAATATTTTATTTAAAATGTCATTATTTTTATAGAAGATACATTTTTACAGTTAATTTGATCAAAAGATATATATTAGTATTAAGAATAGAGAAAATATTTTTTAAATTTATACATTCTACTTAGGTATACATGACAGCAGAATGCATTTTGATTGATTGAACACAAATGGAGCACAACTTTTCATTTCTCTGGTTGTACATGATGTAGAATCACACCATATGTGCAGGCATACATGTACCTAGGGCAATGATATCCATCTCGTTCCGCCATCTTTCCTGCCCCTATGTCCTCTTCCCTACTCTCTCTTCCCTTTGACCAGAGTTCCTCTATTCTTCCCATGCCCCCTCCCCCATTATGGATCAGCATCCACTTATCAGAGAGAACATTTGTCCTCTGCTTTTTTGGGGATTGGCTTACTTTGCTTAGCGTGATATTCTCCAACTCCATCCATTTACCTGCAAATGCCATAATTTTATTCTCTTTTAATGCTGAGTAATATTCTATTGTGTATATATAACACAATTTCTTTATCCATTCATCTATTGAAGGGCATCTAAGTTGGTTCCACAGTTTAGCTCTTATGAATTGGGCTGCTGTAAACATTGAAATGGCTGCATTACTGTAGTATGCTATTTTAATTCCTTTGGGTATAGACTGAAGAGTGGGATAGGTGGGTTGAATGGTGTGGTTCCATTCAAAATCAGAAAATTTTTTTTTGTCTTAACTCAAAGCTCTTTTCAAATATAATTTCCTCCAACATACTCTCTCATGGGATTAAGTAGTGTTACTCTCACATCTAAAACTTATTATAAATCTTTTCGTTGGAGTTCACAAAATTAAATTAAGATAGAATAATAAAAGGGGGAAGCTGAATATTCATGTGCACATACACATAAATAGAAGCAAACAGTAAAATATAAAGCAGATAAAACAGAAAAACATGATTTATTTTCTCATCTTTAGATTATACCTTGAGCATATTAAGATATGTTTGTAATGATATCATACATTGTAACAGTCTTCAAACAAATACCATCTTTCCATGATATTCTTCTATTATTATGTGAAGCATAGGATATGGAAAATACACTAAATGATTATAGCAATAATACAGTACAATTTATATTTTGAAATATACTTAGTGTTCCACTTTTCTTTTATAGCAATATAAAAAACTTAAACATATTTGGTTTTTGTCTTCTGTGGGTGTAACCTATAAAAACTGTGATTCTTCCTCAGTCATTCTTTTTATGTCATTATTATATTTTGTAGACATAGTTTGAGTCACTATTGGTTGTGTGGACTCATATATATGTCTCCAGCTCTTTTTGATAATCAATACAATTAAAACTAACACTCTTTATACAGTTTTACTTTAAATCTATGCTTAGCAGTATTTTCACTTTGGGATGTGAGACTGCTATTGTGCTGAATACTGAAAGATTATATATGGCACAGTGAACCCTAAACACAGTGTCTTTATGGCTAATATTTCTAGGTTTTATAGAGAAGAGTGAACAAGTGAACAATAATTTATATATGTACGTATATATATATAAATATATATATATTTATAAATATAAATATTTTTAATTTTATATATAAATTAAATATATATAATTTAATATATAATTTAATAAATATATTAAATTAATAATATTAATTTATATATATAAATATTTTAATTAAAAAATATATATATTGTTGTTTTTGCTTCTTAGAGGTCAGACTAAATGGTTTTCCCCATCTCCTCATCTTTCTGAAAGAAATTTTAAATACATGGTCTTAGGAATAATACAGAGACAGGTTTTTGGAAGTCTAATTTAAGAACAATGTATTTCCAAGTAGTGAGGAGAGGTTTAATACCCCATAAAAAACAAGCATTATCCAGCTCAATGAATTGTCAAAATCAAAGTAGTTATAAGCACAGGAGCTGCTTTGGGTTACCCATTCTCTTCATGGATAAGCCTTAAGTGTAGGGTTGAGGGATATATGAGAGGGAAAAGAATACTTGCTGACTACTTTTGTTCCCAAGTCAGGTTAAAGTAATGTCATTCATATCAGTATTAGTTGTATACCATGGTTATGAATTTCTTAAAATGCAGGAATTTAATAGTTCAGAAGAAATGCCAGATAATCTAACTTACTGAGAGGCTTGGAGGAGATATACAATCTTCTGAGAACACATCATTTCAAAATACAAATAATTATTACTTGACAAGTGACATGAATCTTTTAAAGAAAAATGACTTTCTTTCCATCACTTTGGTTACATTCAGAGTGTCCTTTCTCTTTAAAACTTTGGGATAAGAAGACATCCATTTCTTTGGATATAACTCAAAGTAAATGAAACAAAAGTGATACATTTTGGAGAGTAAGCTAATCAATTTCAATAAGTAAATGCACTAGGCACCTAACATTTATGCCAGATAATTACTAAGCAATTTGCACCTAAGTTATTATAATTACTAAAACTAAAATATCTTGTTCTTCTTGTGTAGTTTCTTATCCAAAGAAACTAAATGTGGCAAAAACCTGAATTTTAAGCAGAAAATATGATTATTTGAAATGAAATAATACTTTTTTTTAAAATTTTTTAAGTTGTTGATTGACCTTTATTTATTCATTTGTTTATATGTGGTGTTGAGGATCGAACCCAGTGCCTCCCACATGCGAGGCAAGTGCTCTACCACTGAGCCACAACCTCAGCCCCGAAATAATACTTTTTAATTTAAAAAGAATATGTTAAAATATCTATTAGAGCCAGGCATGGTGATGCATGCCTATAATCCCAGGACTCCAGAGGCTGAATCAGGAGGATTCCGAGTCCAAAGCCAGCCACAGCAACTTAGCAAGACCCTAAGCAACATAGCAATACCTTGTCTCAAAATAAACAAACAAAAAAAAAAGGGCTGGGGATGTGGCTCAGTGGTTAAGTATCCCTGGGTTTAATCCCTGGTACCAAAAAAATATATATTAGAAAACAAATTCATCCTGTGGCATTGACAATTCATGATTTCATATCATATACAGTTTTAAAGGATTTCCTATGAAATTTAGGATTTCAGTTTTAGTAAACTTGAGTTGAATATTGAAGGATTCAAATTCTGTTTATAGATGGAAAAAAGATATGTAGGTAAGTTTTTAATTAAAACTTAATATTTCATATTTACTAAATGATAGTTCCTTTTTGTATTTAGTTATTATGTTTTTCAATACTTCATACACAAAATTAAGCTTATCTTAGCACCAATGATTTTTAGTATGATTTATTGTTATTTATTTTTATTATTGTATCTCAATTATACAGAATAGTGGATTACATTGTGGCATATTCACACATATGTAAAAACTCAATTGGAATAATTTCACTCTGTAATACTCCCCCCACATTTCTTCCTCATTTTCCCCATCTTTTCTCTCTATTCTAATTGTCAGAAGTTTGAAATTCTACTGACCTTCTACACCTTGTATGGAGTTCTTTTTTTTGCCCTGTTCTTTTCCCTTCTAGTTTCAACATATGAGGGAAAATATATAAACCTTTTCTTTCTGAATTGGACTTATTCCTCTCAAAATTAAAACCTCCAGTTCCATCAGTTTTCCTGCAAATGAAATAATTTCATTTTTATTTATAGCTGAAAAAAATAGTGTATATGTGTAACACATTTTCCCTTTTTTTCCCGTGTAGATATCATCTTATTTACTGATTCTTTCTCTTGTTGCATGAGCTATAGGGGTTGTATTCAGGAGGTCTCTGCCTACACTTGTGTTAAAAGTCTTTCCTCTTTTTTTTTTTTCCTCTAATAGTTTCAAAGGTTGTGGTCTTACACTTAGTTATTTGGTCCATTTTGTGTTCACTTTTGTACAGGGTGAGAGAAAGGGATCTAGTTTGAGTTTCCTACATACAGATATCCAATTTTCCTAGCACCAGTTGTTAAAGAGACTGTCATTTCTCCAGTGTGGGTTTATGGCACCTGTGTCAAGAATCAGGTGGTTGTAGGTGTGTGGATGTGTCTCTGTGTCTTATATTCTTCTCCATAAGTCTACATGTTAGTATTTATGTCAGTATCATGGGGGTTTTGCTACTATGACTCAGTAATATATTTTGAAATCAAGTATTTTGATGTTCTCAGCATTGCTCTTTTTTAAAGATTGCTTTGGCTATTCTGTGTCTTTTGTTCTTCCATACAAATTTCTGGATTGTTTATCTGGTTCTGTGAGGAATATCATTCGTATTTTGATGGAGATTGCATTGAATCTGTACACCACTTTGGTTAGTATGGACATTTAAACAATATTAATTCTGCCTATGTATGAACATGAGAGATCTTTCCATCATCTATTGTCTTCTTCAATTTATTTCTTCAGTATTCTACAATTTTCATTTCAATGTTCTATAATTTTCACTGCCTTGGTTACTTTATTCCTCAGTATTTTATCTTTCTGAAGATACTGTGAATGAATTGTTTTCCTGATTTTTTTCTCAGTGGATTCATTATTGGTATATAGAAAAGTTATTGATTTTTGTTTGTCGAATTTTTATCTTGCTTGTTAATATGATTTGATATCAAAGTTTAGGAAAATATTTTGTTTTAAAATATATTTCTTATAGATACATGCATGTCAATGTTTTGAGGACCAGAAATACACATTGATTCTATTCTTTCAGTTACTAGTAAAATCTTGAATGTTTAGCATTATAAGAAATTAAATTTCCTTTACTTATTAGTAAGCTGACATTCATACATCATGAAAAATATTTTTAAAACATGCATGGTATTGATGTAAATTGAAGGTTTTTTTCTTATATTTCTTATCCTCTCATTAGCATAAATATGAAACATGGTGGAATGATCTCTCAGCATGAAATTTAGAATTTATTGGAAGTATGTTCTTATGCTTTGTTCATTTATTCATTATTCACTCAACAATGCACTATATTATACAGCACACTTTTTAAGTGTGTGGATGGGAGCTAGACTCTCTGGGCTTTAAGTTTTGCTTCTTGACACTTTCTCGTTTTATGACCTTGGACAATTATTCTGTACCTCAGTTTACTTATCTTTTAAAATGTAGACACAATAGAATTTATCACATAGTATAGTTAAGCTAAGTACCAGAAAAGTGGATTGTAAATAGATCAAGTGTAATATATATTATACCATACACATATTTATAGCCCTCATACCTAGGATAGTAGCTAGCATACAGATTATGCAAATAATTAATATTTTGAAAAAAGCTAATGGTTCCATTGAATGTTAGAAGTTGATTACAATTCCTTTGTAATTAATTATCCAGATTACACTGGTTTCCAAATATGAAATGAAATTTAATTCTGTCTACTAATTCACATTCCAATGGAATAAATATTTGTTAAAATAATTTTTTTGTGTCCGCTTGCATCAACCCAACTAGATGGTATGCTTTTTAATAAATCATATAAGTGCTCAAAATTTATTCATAAAAATTAGTATACCACAACAAATAGCATTCTACATATTTCGCGGAACTAAATAATGGGTTAAAGTATGGAGTAATCCAGGATGGATGGATGGATAGAAGAATACTTAAATAAATACTGTATGTGAAATATAGTTTGAAAATATTATTAACCATCCAATCCCAAGCACTAAACCAGTAAGAAAGTTTTTCAATTTCTTTTTTTCTTCATCAGCACATTATAAATCTTTCTATCCTAATATCTCATTTCTAACTACCCAGTGTTGTTTTACAAATGATTACATTCCATCTTCACTATTAGAAATTGGATGACTAAAATTGTCTTTATACCTTTAATGTTACAAGGCATAGATAATTCAATAAAGAAAATATTTCTTTATGACTGTGTCATGAAAAATGATCCAGCAACAATTCCACATACAGTATACTCTAAATTCTAAACTGGTAGAAACACACCTAAGTGCTACTAATTAGATGTTGTTTATTTGTGACCAGAAACAAAATATCGTGAATCATTGAGATACGTTCATATGTGTAGATCACATTGTTATTTTGATATTCTAGTAACAATATATTGAAAAATATAATAATCTACATTTCTTTAGCTGCAAGGGAAGATGCCAGAGTGGATAGAGTTTCACTAATGAAATTGTATAATGTTGCTCTTAATAAATCCCAAAGAATGAGATGGCTATTAGGTTAAGAGTTCATCAAGTAGAAATATATTTACATTGTTTAAAGTGTTAGAGGGAGCCTGGGTAAATTACTCTAGGCATTCAGACTAATAACACACAAAAAATACTTGTTTGATAGTGTTCATGGTTGCATTACTCAATGAATATTCATGGATTGTGTTTGTTAAAAGGTAAACTTTATGGCACATGAATTATGGCTCAATAAAATTAATAAAATACTCAAATAATTTTGGAAGTATAAACACTGTTACAAATACTTTAACTATCATACAATATATTTTCCTTAGTTTCCACCCAACTCAAAAGAAAGCTTCCTCATGCACAGTGAGGAGTAATGAAGAAGTAAAGCTCTATATCCATTTTCCTTCCCAATTTACTTCTCAAATCATTTATATCCTCTTAGTAACACAGAGGAGTTAGAATAAATGACCCCATCCTCCATTCCTCCTGCTTTAGTAAACCTACATGTTTAGCTAGTATGATCTGATCTATGCTTTGGAATTTAGATTCCTTATGATTAAAAACACAATAGTATACACAATATTTTTCAAAACTATTATATATTGAAAGAAAATGAAGGGGCTGGGATTGCGGCTCAGTGGTAGAGTGTTTGCCTTGCATGTGTGAGGCACAGGGTTTAATCCTCAGCACCACATAAAAACAAATAAAATAAAGATATTGTGTCCATCTACAACTAAAAAAAAATTTAAAACACACACAAAGTAGGTCTTGAAATGTGCCTCAGTGGTCAAGTACTGCTAAGTTCAATCCCTAGTACCTACCACAAAAAAAAGAAAGAAAATGAAGACAATTTTTATAAATGTCTGACTTTTAAATTGTCTTTTTATGTGAGATTTTTTTAGAATGAAGTGAGAATAGGTAATACTAAATCACTGAAATCATGTTTTAAAAAGGATGCACAGCCATTGTGATTTTCATGTCTGCATTGATTGATTTTTCTCCTTTTTATGTATTATAAATCACAGAGCAACAAAAATGTCATGCTGAATATATCAGCAATTTGGGGGGACATCTATTAAAAACCAGTATCATATGTGTATCTCAGTTATAATTTTTCAATTCATTCTACCTTTGTCAAGTTATTTCTGCATTTTTACTAAGTCTACTCATACAGAGTAGAAACTATTGCAGACTCACATATTCTACAAGATCTTAATAATTGTAGTAGGTATAGATTTGCCTAAAATTTACTTAGTTTACTTTTTTCTTTCTAATTCATAGTAAATATTATATATTATCAATTTTAAGATATGTTCTGTATGCTTGTAATACATTTGGATTTTATAACGTCTACAATTTATATTCTATGAAAATATGTCACTTTTCCTAAAATTCCTAGCTTTTTTTTCTACTAGGCTCTCTGATATACATACTATCAAAACTTTTTCATGAAAGATGATTTTATTATTTACTATTGATTTTTGTTTGAATTATAGAATAACATTTTACAAGAAAAATCATTATATTTTTACTGCTTGAAGTAGACACAAATATTTCTCTACTGTGAAAAACATCTATAAAAGTTTGTTTTATTCAGGATGGGGTTGTAGCTCAGTGGCAGAGCACTTGCCTTGCACATGTGAGGCACTGGGTTCTATCCTCACCACCACATAAAAATAAAATAAACATCCCAGCACTTAGGGAGGCTGAGACAGGAGAATCGCGAGTTCAAAGCCAGCCTCAGCAACAGCAAGATGCTAAGCAAGTCAGTGAGACCTTGTCTCTACATAAAACACAAAATAGGGCTGGGGATGTGGGTCACTGGTTGAGTGCCCCTGAGTTCAATCCCTGGTACCAAAAAAATATAAAAAATAAATAAAATAAAATAAAGATATTTTAAAATTATTTTATTCATAAATGTTCATTGAATACAAAGTATATTTGTATTCATAGCAGACCTTCTTTTCTTGGTACTAAATATTAACTATAGTGCTATTCGCATATTTATATACTTAAGTTGTCATTCGAATTTAGTATGCTGCTAGAAACTATTTTATTACATTTCAGGTGTTTCTCAAATCTCCTGAGTGTACTTTCTTGCATTAGTAGAAGACAATTTATATTTATTGGTATATGAATACTTGCTATTGGTGTACTGTGGAACACAGGGCCTCAAATCACATGCTCGACAGACAGCAGCATGATAATAAACCCCAATATGTCAATCTACTACTTTTAAATCTAGCTTTGAGTTGACTTAAAGTCAGATTTTTAAGGTTTTGCCTTCTTTATATTAACCTTATTTGAATATTGTTGATAATGGTAATTCATAATTCATCTATACCTTCTGTAATTAGAAAAAAGGAATGTAATCATCAGAAGTATTCTGAAAATTGTCAAACTAGAATTTTTAGGTTAAATAGAATTTTTATGATGTGTAGTTTTCAGATAAGAGACAGAGGAGGAACTAACATTGAACTGAGAGTCCAATAACTTTAAGCATCATGCCAAAGGTTTTCATGTGTGCTTGCTATACCATTTGGTTTTCAGATAATTGGCTGAGTTCAGTACTGTTTTATCTATTTTCCAAATGAAGAAATGAAGGCTGAAAAATAAGAAACTTAGCCAAGGTCTCAGCATTCATATTTAGTAGAACCTGGGCCCATGCCCATGTATTTTTAATTCACATACAACCATTTAATTGAAAATGTTTGGCTTTTTAACACCAAACATTGCTATGAGAATAATTTTAGGTGTGCCAAGGACTTATGTAAATGCCTCATTAGTTGCTAAATCATTTATAACTTATAAGTTCAGCTTAGGTTTATCTGTTTAAGTCTACTTTGGACCTAGAAATGAAGTAATGTAAATTTAACAAAGAAGAGGCTAGATCAATGTTCTTGTGATTTCCTGATTGTGGAACATTTTGAAGTCATTTATTTACTAAAGGGATCATGATAATGATAATGCCCAATTCAGGGTTTTGTGGAAATGCAATGAGAAATTTCATGTGAGAAATTTTACTCTTATTATTCAAAGCTTCAACAGTAAGAAAATTTCTACTTTTTCCCATGCATAATATAGTTATTTCTCATTCTCCAGAAATTCAAGGATGAGATATTTGGAAATAAAAAGCAATCAACTAAAAATCTATAACTATACAAATGATCTAGGAATTTTCTGTTTCAAATCAGATGGAGATCAAGCACTGCTCTTTACAATGAGGCTCCTATTTGTCCGAGATAATCGGGAGCCAGAGTTGGTAGTTGGTGTCTATTGCCATTTAGTGGCACAGAATCCTGTCAGAGGAGTCTTCTACAAAATGTGATTAAATATAACATACAAAATATATCAAAACATGATAATGAATATGAATGCATTGCACATCTGATATTGAAGCTTGTTTTAATTTGACAATTGGAAACTATATTTTTTAATATCTTTCAGGTATTTCAAGATCTTTCAATTCACACTAAGCTTTCATTTCATTATTGAACAGGGATTGAACGTTTCAAAAACAAATATAATAAATGAAATAAATGGCATTAATGATGCTTGGCTTAGTTATTAAAATATCAACATACTAAACATTTTGCATATTTTCAATTTTGTATTTATGTTCTATTTGCCATGTGTGCAAATTGAGCTTACATAGGATAGCTAATTTTATAAAGTTATATCATTTGTATATCTTGAGGGCTAGATTTATTGTTTATCTTTTAGATAAGCATCTGGATGTATATACTGCCATTCTTTAGTGAATATTTTTTTATTCTATTATGGATTCAATTCTGAAGCTGGTTATTTTTTATGATTAAAATTTAAATTATTTGTTTTCATCATCATAATAATAGTTGATTTCTCAGTCACATATAATGAAATTGCAAAATCTGTTTATTCTGCCACTAATTCTTCTCCTATCTATGCTGTCTTTCTCTTCATTTTAGTGTCCTTCTTGGATACTCAATCTTGGTGCATAACCTCCTAGAAATCTCTCTCCACTTCTCTCCGATCTATTTATTGTCACTTACTCAACTACAACTTCACAGCTAAATAAATAAAATAGTCACATGAATGAATATATTAAAATAAGCTATTTTCTTTTCTGTTTCTGTTAGTGCAACTAATACTTAAAAGGGTAAGACCTTGTGGTGGGAGATTATATGGATCCTAGAATTTATTTCCAGTGTATATTTTATGAACTGTCTATATGGGTCTTAAGAGGTTACATATACTATGAGTAAAATCAGTTATATATGTGTAAAGTTATATGTTCATGAATATATGTGTTTAATCGTCAAACTGTCTCTAACATTAAGTCATAACATTTGACTACAGACAAATCATCATGTGTGCATAAAACATAACTTTAAAAAGTTTTGGACTAAATAAGTGATTTTATATGTACTTATTGTATCAGTACCATATTTCATAGTTCAAGTTCATGAATATATGTCTGTTTAGGTTAATAGATACTGATCATAATTCACATATAGTTTAAAAAACCCACAACCGAATAAATATTCAGATTCAAAACATTGATCTTTATTTCAATCCTATATTTTTTTTCTGTGATTTATAATCTTCAGAAATTATGGTGGGTGTATTGGTCAGCTTTCTGTTGCTGTGAACAAAATACCTGAACAAATAAATTTAGAGGAGTAAAGATTTATTTTGGCTCATGGTCTCACAGTATGGTTGACTGGCAGCATTACTTTTAGGTCTGTAGTAAGCTGATTCATCATGATAGAGAAGGCATGTTAGAAGAGAGCTGCTCAACTCATGGGAGGCTGAGAAGGGTGAAGAGGGGTAGACCAGGGCCAAGAAATACCTTCCAGGCAATCCCTCACCCATTGACCTACTTCCTCCAAAATAAGCCCAAACTCAAAAAGTTTCTATCTCCTCTCAACAATACCATTAGCTATGAACCCATCAATGGATTAATCCATTGATGACATCAGAGCCCTCATGATCCAATTATTTCCCAAGAGACACCTCTGAACATTGCTGTGTTTGAGACAAAGGTTCAGCACAAGATTCTTTGGGGGAACTTTCAGATCCAAACCGTAACTGTAGGTAATGGAATTTGATATTGTGGTTCAAAGTTCATAGATTCCTCTCTTGTATGAATGGTTTATATTGGTCATTAACAGCGGTGAGCTCTTAGAGGGGGGAGGAAAATTTATGTATCTAAGTGTATCTAAAAATAAAAATCCAAAAAGTTGATGTAGGTTTTTGATCTAATGAAAGCTGAAGCTTGTGATATAATGTTGTGATACAGCTATTAAAAGCTATTAAAATGTTGATTCTGTGTCTCTAGTAAACTGGTCATATGACATGGGTGCATTAATTTGTGCTTTAAGGCAAAATGACTGAGTTAAAGTTCCAAATAGTATATAAACATAGTAGGAATCTGATTAATACTTCTTCATAATAAATATTCCATGCCAGAAAAACAGTATAATAAAGACACTACCTCATTTTTTCAGGACTTTCCAGATGTTACATTAGATTTTTCCTCACAATTCTGTAAGTTAGGTAAGGCAGAGTTTATTAATTTTCACTGAAAATGGGAAAACTGAATTTCAAGAAGCTTTTGGACTTTTATAGGATGCAAATTTAAAAAATGCAATTTAGATATTTTCAGTATATAGCATTGCTTTTGAGTATTTGGAATCTCATTTTCACCTAATCAAGGGCAAGGAACAAATATAAAGACCTATATATCTTTATAATATGTGTGTAGATATGAAAGCTCAGTAGTGTGAATGAGAATTTTATATGTCAAATAAATTCTAAAGCAAAGGAATTCCAGCAACTAAGTGTACTATCTTGGTTTGTTATCTATTTTCAACATCTAAAAATTATGTGACTGTCACATTTGGAAAAAAATCAATATCATACCCACACATAAGAAGGCATGACACATTGATTTTTATGAGGGGGAACAAAACAGAACTTTTGATACTGGAATTACAACCATGTAATTTAGACTTCTCCAATAAAATAAATTTATGATCACTCTGAAATACTGGGGAAAGCTACCACTAAGCCCTTCTGCTTATTATTTCACAGTGTTAAGTGTCCATTTCCTTTATCATTTGGAAAAATTAGATATGCATTATATATTATACATATATAATTATATATTATATGTATATATTCTAACTAAACTAAATGAATCTGCTCTCTGTGCATATGCAGTGTGATATGTACAATTAATTGAATATGTAAGTTCTTTCCTTGATCCAATCAGGCTCTTCTGATTTATTCATACATATAGATTGTTACAGTGATTCTTAATATTGGCCACATGTTAGAATTACTTCAGTAGATTCTAGGAAATACTAATATCCAGGCTCCAAAGCTAGGTATTCCAATTTGTGCATTTGAGGTGTACCTAGGCATTGATATTTTTTAAAAGCTTTCTAACCAGGTGTGGTGATACACACTGTAATCCCAGCAGCTCAGGAGGCTGAGGCAGGAGGTTCATGAGTTCAAAGCCAGTTTCAATAATTTAGCATGGCCCTAAGAAACTTAGCAAGACCCTGTCCCAAAAATTAAAAAATAAAAAGAGATGGGGATGGAGCTTAGTGTTTAAGTGCCCTGGGTTCAATCCCCAGTACGAAAATAAACAAACAAGCAAATAAAGCTCCCTAGATTATTCAGTTTTGTAACTAGAAGTGAGAAACAATAGATTGGATCTTTATGTACCTTAACAGTTTGTGATCCTAAGTTTCTTCCACTTTTAGGTTGGAAAAAAATGTCTTAATTTCTTTTCAAATCTATTGATTGATGCAAAATATGTATTCATATTTATAGAGTACAATGTGATGTTTTGATTCGTGTATACATTTGATAGTAGTGTACAGGGATAGTTAATTAACATACCCATCACTTTAAACTTTTATCATTTCTTTGGCATACGTATATTGAAATTCTTCTCTTCTAATTATTTTAAAATATATAATGGTTTTTTCTTAATTAAATTCATTCTACCGTGCCCTAGAACACCAGAGCTTTTTCCTCCTATCTAGGTATAACATAATCCCCATAGACTAACCTCTTCCTCTTCCTTCTTCCAACTACTCTTCTCAGTCTCCTACCTACTATTCTGCTCCAAAGTTTTGTGAGATCAAAAATTTTTAGCTTACGTATAAGTGAGATCATGCAGTACTTTTCTTTCTGTGCCCAAATTATTTTACTTATGATATCCCCCACTTCCATTCATTTTGTCAGAAATGACATAATTTCATGGGTTGGAGGGGAAAGAGTCTACACTAGTTCCTTCATGACTATGGCCTTTGTGGCTAGAGCCGTGATCCTCAACTTTGGACATTAGAATTTCCTGGATGCATTAAAAGATAATGATGGCCTTCTGGTCATTATAATACATAGCTGAATTTGAAAATCCTGGATCTCATCACAAAGACAGGCCCAAAGGGTCTTTCCTTTGTGACTTTAATAGGATTAGAATAAAACTTGAGAAGGTAATTCCTACCCATCATTCCTTTGGTCTCTATTGTTATAACATTATGGGGAGAGTAATGGACAGAGTCATAATATTTGAATCCACTTGAGCTTTGAAAATTTGTTCACCTTTTCTGCAACTCAATGTCCTGATATTTTTCACATCAGAAAGAAGAAATAACCATGGTGTAATGACAACCTAAATATTTCCTAGAACGTTGAGCCATTTGGTAGTAGTTATCAGATAGTATTTTAAACTAACATAGAAAATATTTAGCAGACATAAAACAACATAAGATAGATCATGTTGTTTAGAAATAGTAAAGAGGCATTGATGCCTGTCAAGGGCATGGTTCTAGTCTTGGTTCCAACATTTGTCACATCCTTAAACCATTAAATTTACCTGTGTGGATTTCTGTTCTAAGGGATAAAGATATAATCTAGTCTGCCTCCTTCAAGAGTTTTTTTCTTAGCATTACACTCAGTTATGTATAAGAAAATACACCCATCTATCTATGTTAATAATATCAAAGGTTGGGCATTCTAGAACCACTGTTCCCTCCTCTACCTATCCAAATGATCCTATTGGAATATTTACTTTAAAGAACTTCTTAATTATCTTTAAATTCTGATGATCAGCTCCGTTCCATAAAGGGTGTATTTAATTCAGTATACATCTGCACTGAAACAGTATAATCAGTAGAAAATAATGTAAGTTTACTGTTCTTAGAAAAGCACATTGGACTCAATTTCATCTAATATCATACCTCTGATTATCTATATCAGTCATTCTCCCATGGAATAAAAATCATTTTGAATATTAATTAGTACAATTGCTACTATAAATATAACTTGTAAGCTGGGCATGGTGGCGTAAGCCTATAATCCCAGCATTTAGGGAGGCTGAGACAGGAGAATCGTGAGTTGAAAGCCAGCCTCAGCAACGGCGAGGTGCTAAGCAACTCATGGAGACCCTGTCTCTACATAAAACACAATATAGGGCTGGAGATGTGGCTCAGTGGATAAGTGCCCCTGAGTTCAATCTCCAGTGTATATTTATATATATAACTTTTACTGTTGTAAATCAAACATGTTTTTTCCCAAGCATTTATAAAAGTAATGCTTACATTTGTCACCATTTATCTACTTAGTCATTGAATCCCTAAAGGCATATTAAGACTGTAGATGTTTAAGATTTCTTATTTCTATTTATTTATTCATTTATTTTGTATAGAGGAACTTTACCATGTAGCTACTTCTCCAGCTCTTTTTAATTATTATTATTTTTTTTTATTTTGAAGCAGGATCCCTCTCAGTTACTCAGGGCCTCACCTAATTGCTGACATGCCCTTGAACTTGCAATCCCTTGGCCTCAGCCTTCTGAATCACTGGGATTATAGAAGTGTACTATAGCACCCTGTGTTCTGTACTTCCTTTAAAATAAATATCTTATAATGTAGTTTTTGAAAGTATGTTTACAGTGTCTAAAATGACTGACAGCTATAGATCTTGGAGTGACATGAAAAATTGTTTTATGTAGCTGGACATACCCAAGGACAATGGTTTACAAAATTTACAAAGCCCAGTTTATTATAAATTTTATGCTCCCAAATGTGCTTCAGCTTTTCAAAATATGGCCAGTTATATAAATTATTTATAAGTTTTTCAGAAATAAATTTAAAGCATTTAAAAGTGATAACATAGAGCAGGATAGACTGTCCACTGAGATCATCAGAGGTGGCAATATTCTTGAACATAAAAATATGCATGCTTCTTTTACTTTGAACCTATGTTTTAAATAAGGCTGATATTTCTCATTCCTTATCTAGTATGCTGAGTGGAAACTGAAAAACTAACCTTTAAAAGTAATTAGAATAAAATAGAATGTCTCATCATGTTCCATCCATTTTATGTAATTTATGTTTTCTAAGTATCTGCAAAGCAATTATAAAGACCTTGTACATGATGGAGGGAAAATTTACTTGTCACAGGATATAAGATAACATGTATCCAATGGTCATTCTCAAGGAATGTTAGTTTTTAGTATCAATAGGAATCTAGATGAGGCAAGTAGACTCATTACTGATGAAGAGTTAATTAAGATGTTTAAAGAAAGATGGCAATGCTTTGTTTTGTATGGAAAAGTAGTTGTGTGACTAGAAGACCAAGAAATTATAGCCACTTTGGAATCATGGCAGGTTGAGTTTGATGTAGACCAATCCAGATGGGGTAAAAAAAGTCTATCAGCATTTGTGGGAAAATGCCAAGGTGTTGTTTTCTAGTACTTCATGTGTGACTAATAGAATATAATTTGATGCTCCCCGAGTTCATTTATTTTCTTTTGATGGGTCATTTATTCCTGTTATTTCGAAGATGCTCCATTTTTGTTTTATTTCTCAAGACATGATCTCATAACAAACTGAATTAGAATTACCTTGGGAGCATGTTAAAAGTAAAATGTTGACTTAGGTGGTTCTTGTATCCATGATATGAAATATCAATTTCTGATTCTTTTTTGACATGGTGCTGCTTTTTACTAATCATTTTGTTATTTTCAATTGAATATAATACTTCTGTGAATACAGACATCTTCACAACAAACTACAGCTTTGGACATTGGGAAAGAACAGAAAATATGATGATGATTTTTCCATATTCCAATATGCTGTAACTAAAATTAAGCCATATTAAATCATGATTAAGTTTAGATAGAAAGTTAACTTTGTGGTAGCAATGTTTGATATTTTTAAGAAATTTAAATCAACTAATTATGAAAATGAAGAGAAAAAAACAAACTCACATGTATCCTATTGTACATGCTGATCTGCTAAAAACTATAAATGTCAATGTGTCTTTAATAATATAATTATTTTGGTGTTTCTGTCCTCATTCTCCACTGCCTGTAGATTTATATTATTTGAAAAACTGTCTTATTTATTCACTTATTTTTAAAAATTTATTTTAGTTGCTTATTTATTTTTTATGTGGTGCTGAGGATCAAACCCAGTGCCTCACACATGCTAGACAAGCATTCTACCACTGAGCCACAACCCCAGCCCTAATTTTGTATATAGAGAAAAATTTGTATTTCAAATTTTAATTTGAAATACAAATTAATCCTTTAATTTTGTATATAGAGAAAATTTTGATTTCTTCTTTCTTGTTTTCCTTTCTTAGTATTATTCAATCATTCATAATTCTATCTACCATAGGATTCAAAGCAGTTTATGTGTGACATCACAGTCATAGAACTTACACAAAGTAGCAACTGTTTCAAATCCTGTCCTTGTAATGATGCATTCAAAGGATACAGAGCTTAGGAGTGAGTATGATATATAAGTAATGAAGCAAAATAAAGTTTCATAATATTTGCAGTGGAGACACTTCCATTCTTTGTAGTCATTACCAGAGGAACAATGTTTCCCTTCATGTAATACTAAAGTCCAAATTTCAAATATGTTTGAAATGTATTTTCTAGTGTGTATTTAGCTTTCATAGAGGCCAAGTTGAAATTATGTAATAACCAGCCATGTTATTTCCTCATCAATGGGCCCCAAACATTTAGTGTTCAGAAAAGTTTCCTGATGCTCTTGACAGCATGCTTATTTTAAGGCTTCATACCCAGAAACAGTAATTAGGTGCTTCAGAAGTAAAATTCAGGAAACTGCATCGTCAACAGGTACTTCAGCACCTTTAGATGCAGAGAAAAATGGATTTAGGTTAGGCCAACCCTGAGTAAATATCTTTTAGGGCATTTCTACCCAAATGAACAAACAATATTTACTCTGTGTCAAATTGTTGCCACATCAATAATCGGAATAAACTATTATGACTCAGATTAGATATTAACTTAATTTAAAAAATATTTTATCAACCTTCACTTTGTTTGAAGATATTTTGATTTTTTTAGATTTAAAGTTTCTTATCTAAGTCATTCTACTTCTTCAAAAGCTCTACCTCATCCATCCATAAAATGGACTTGTAAGAACTGAACAAATTTCTACCACAGTTTTATCTGATTTATCCCTACAAAAATTTAATGAGAGTAAACTATCACTTCCTCATTTCACAAATGGGAAAATCGAGCTTCATTATGATCAATTTCCTTATGGTGTGCCTTTAGTAAATACATTTTTCATATACATACACTTTGGACCATGACTCACTTCTTTTCTAATTGTACTAAGCACTGATATACAAATACATCAAGGATAATAATCAGAGTCTCTGGGGAAGAAGAGAATGACTTCTTCATATGCAGTGCATTATTATGGAAATGAAGGAATAGTATTACTTCAGTGGATTCATTTGGAAGATATACTTGCACCAACTTTGTGACAGCAACTATTTATCTGAATGCCATAGGAGATGTTATACAGACTGGGGTAAAGAGAAAAGAAGTCTGTGTAAGGAAATATGTTAGCCTCTAGCCTAAACATTGTTCCAATGACAGCAGGTTTATAGCCTCTAAAAAAGGTCATGCATCATTTTCCTTGAATTCTTTCTCTAACATTTTGCCTGTCTCTGAGAGAAAACCAATGAGAAACCACAGCAATTGTTCGTAATTGTCATGATCAACTGAAAATGAGCCAAAACTTAGAGATCATTTCTAGTGCAATGTAGTGAGAAGCCAATGTTTATCACCCAGAAAGGGAAGCAAAGGACTCAGCTATAGTTTGTTCAGGAATGGTTCCAGTAAAGTCTGTGATCAATTAAGTGGTTGCTCTGTTGGATTTTACTGAGATCAAACTTTGATGCTCACAGTGTGGAGCATACTTGTTAAAAGCATTGGAAAAGGATCAGTACCATAAAGGCAGAATTATACCAAAAGGGACAAATAACTGAAACCCCATAGCTTTTGTGGGACTAAGGGTTCCCTTACCAAATGAGTAAAATCCTCAAGTTACATTATTTCACTAAAACCCAAATTGACTCATTTATTTTTATTGGTGTTTGGCTTTTATGTTTCCTGCCAGCTAACACAATATTCTGAGCTGAATACATAAATACAATAAAATTGACATCTGCCCAGCTGGGCTTACGTAAAGTTACTAGATTCTCAGTTTTTATTTTATGGACAAAAAATATGTAAAAACCTCACTTTGTGCTTTCAAATGATCTAGACAGTAGGTTAGATCTAGTGTACTAGAAGTATGTGCTAAAAATCATTTGGGAGGAATTCACTTATTTGATAATTAATTTTCCCTTGAAATATTGGATATAGTGTTATAAAATCCCTCTAAGTTCTGAAATGTTGATGTTCAATGAAATAATCTTATGGTTTTAGATAAAAACACATTTTTACACACATCACTCATATAATAAAACTACTTAGCATTTACCATGGGCCAAACATTGCACAAAGGAATAACGGTGAATAGGAAAAAATGGTATTGGCCCTCATAGACTTTATATACTATCTTGGACAACATTTCAGAAATCTAAACAACTATTAAACACTCTCATTATGTCCTTTTTGTCAGTACTATGACAACCAGAGTCTGTCTCTGACATATATATCTAGTCACATATGCCCAGTGTTGTGGCCAGAAAGCTATTACCTTAGCATGCAACTTTCTTTAGCAAATTCATACATCATCATCTTGAATCATCACAGAGTCTTCTAGATGTTTAATATTAAATTCTAATTATAATAATTTTAATAAAAATCCGAGACCTCTGAGGACAAAGAGGTGAACAAGCTCCTTAATCATAGTAATCTTTGAAGATAATCCATACATTTTTCTATACCTTTTGCATAATACCTGAAAATATTAGGCAGTGATTGCATGCTTATTGCATGTGTAGAGGACAACACAGCACCGTTGAAGGAATATCTGAGCAGACACAAAGAAATATCAATTCTATTGTTGAATCACCATATAGTGTATTCAAAATTGCTTTCATTTTATGAACTTCAATTTCTTTAACCATTAAATCTGCATAATCTAGTTCATGAAATTTATTTCACTCTACATCTACTGACATATAACCACAGGATCCTGAGAATATCATTTTCAAAATTTTTCAGTGAACATATTTCTAATGGCTTCCATACCAGACATTATTTCTTTTGGCTGCTTATAGTAAATGTTTCAAAAACAAAGAGAATGGAAGGAATGAAGGGAAGGATGAGGGAAGAAAAGGAAATATCAATTTAAAACAAACTTGTCATATAAATCCCATGTTACTGTATGGTACATCAGTTCCAAAAAGTTGAAAAATATATAAGGCTAAATTTGGGCCAGTTTCTTTAGGTAACTTAAAGCTCAGATTTAAGCACTGCCAGTTTGGAAAATTCAGCAATAGCTTTATTTCTGTTAGGACTTTGGTGTCCAAAAATTTAAGTGAGTATTTTCACAATTTGTTCACTATGGTAATAAGTTAAGTTATTTATAATTATATTTAAACTGTCACATCTTGAGTGCCTCAGTAGGGAGGATGAATACTTTATAAATATCATTATTACTGTTAGCATTAGCACTATAGTTATTCCTGGAAACAAAGTAGAGTAGTGTTTCCCTGAGGAATCAATAGATTATTAAAACTATTTTGGCTCTTTCTTGCACACTTTAAAAAAATTAATGTATTCATCTGAAACTTGAGCAGAAATATATGTGTATATATATATATACATATATATATGTATGTATTGCTGTGCATTCACCTTAATTTATTTAATTTTATAATAATTCATTCATTTATGAATAAATGTGTCTATTTTCAAAAAAATTAGCTTCAGGGTCTTTTTTCCTTTAAAAATAAAAATGCTAAAAGACTTGGCATCTTTACAATATTCCGGTTTAAGCATTCCAAAGGATCTGCTCACATTGCAAAATATTTATAAAATGTTTTATCTAATGTAATTAAATCCAAATAGCACAGAAAGCTTAAATACTTCTTCATTTTATTCTTCATTTTTATTTTTGCAGTTAGCACGTGTGTTTTAGACAACTTTTACTCTATTTCTTTGAAATTCAACATTAGATATGTATGTACAGTGCTGTTGATTTAGGTGAGTTTTCTTGAGACAAGCATAATAGTATTTGCACAGGGTACCATCTTCAAGTTGTTTTAAGGGTGCTAATGAGTGATTCTTAGGATTTGGGGCAGAATTAGGGCAGTTATAAAAAGGAATAGCAATAATGTATAGCATGGTACCACTCTCCCCATTAACAGAATGTTACATTAAAACTTTTGCTCAGCTGAGAAGCTGACTATGCTAATTCTTTAGAATTGTGTTAAGACATACTCATTTTTTTCCTAAGCCTGTTAGCCAGAATAGCATGAGAAAATGAAAATTTTCAAGGTCAGTGGAAATGAGATCACATGGCTCTTTCATTGCTATTGTCACTAAGAGTTTTCTTGTATGATTATTTCTTGTTTATTTCTCTAGAGATCTTTTCTAACTCTAGCTTTTTCATGATTATGCACACACACACACACACACACACACACACATATGCACTCAAACACACAGAACTATCATAGATATATATCAATCTAAATACTTCCTTAGTGTTAGATTCCCCAAATTATAACACATCAAAGAATCTGTCTCTCCACAGCCCAGAACAAGAATCAGTGCATAGCAGGTGCTCAAAAAATGGAATTGATATTTGTTGTTTGCAGTCTATATTTGTAACTGTGTTTATTCACTCAAATTTGTTTTTAATTTCAAAATAACTACCTAGTCATTTTCACAGACATTCACAGGCATGAACAGAGCAGCCATAAATTTGAGAATCTTCATGTGTAGGTTTCCAGTTGAGGTTTATTTAGGCTGCACTAAGCAGTGTTTCAGCTCTAATACAAAAATGGCCAGGAGATGAAGATAGAATGGTAAAGGGCAATGCAGCCTCCTCTGGAGGCTATGGATGTAGCTCAGTGATAGAGCACTTAGATAGCATGTCTGAAGGCCTTGGTTTGATTCCCAGCATCACACACACACACACACACACACGAAACTGACTGGGGCCCTGTAAATGGGGTTTATACATCAACTTTGTCTGATACTGGGTTGTCTTCTTGCCAGTCACTTAAAAATAGCAAATATCATTATGTCCTTTGTCAATAAAATAGAATATTGAAGGAAGAATTGTTTTAGGCTTTAAAATGATAATGTGAGATGTGTATTTATAGTGTATATATATGATTCACCTATGAACAATAATTTAGTATTGACTAATTCAGTGTTCTTGTCTATTACATAGAGCATGTGAATAAAGGTAACCAACTGTATTTTTTTTTTGGTACTGGGCATTGAACTCAGGGGTACTCGATCACTGAGCCACATCCTCAGCCCTATTTTGTGTTTTATGTAGAGACAGGGTCTCACTGAGTTGCTTAGTGCCTCGCCGTTGCTGAGGCTGGCTTTGAACTCGCGATTCTCGTGTCTCAGCCTCCCTAAGTGCTGGGATTACAGGCTTGAGCCACCGCACCCGGCTAACCAACTGTATTTGATGAATAGAGGAATAAAACAGTTTTCCAGAAGGTGTAATCCCTAGTATTTATTGTGTGACTATTTTACATGAACAGATGCAAATTATTGTTCAATGATTTCTCTAAGGATGATGTGGTGGGTATAATAATGTTTCTTTCAAGGATATCCACATTTTTGTCTCTAGGACTTGTAAATATGTTAGATTACATGGTTAAGGAAGACTATGGTTATAGATATAATTTAAGTTTACATTCAGTAGACCTTAAAGTAAATGATCATCTTGGATTATCTTTATGGGCCCAGTATAATCATAAAGCTCCATAAATATTAAAAAAAAGTTTGGAAGAAGTGTAGAAAAAGATGCAGTGTGACAAGGACTTGACCCAATACTGCTGACTCTGAAGATGCAAGGAGATCATGGAATGAGCATTCATGGAATAAGGGTGACCTTTAGAAGCAGGAAAAGGCAGGGAAATGGTTTCTCCTCTAGCATCCCCAGAAAGGAACGCAGCTATTTGATAACTTGGTACCTTGGTTTTGTCCCAGTGGAACTTATACCAGATTTCTCAACTCCATAACTGCAAGCTAAGAAATTTGTGTTGTTTTAAACCATGAAATTTCTAGTGATTTCTTACAGTAGCTGTAGGAAACATGCAAATGCTTTCAAAAGGTAAGCTGATTTTTTTTGATGATGTTGATGTTATTTTAGTCAAATATCTAAAATTAACTCAGCAGTACGTACTCAAATGAGAATAAATTTTAGCTCAAAACAGTTCTCCTTCAAAATTTTTTGTCACAAGAGAGAAAAAGTATTGGACATGAACACACAATTTTGGAATACCAGAAACAAATATTAGATACAAGAGAGGTTTACATTAATATTATAGGGAAAGGAAAATTCTCTCTCTACCCTTGTATGGTTTTTGGCTGAGTCTGAAAATTAAAGTGACGTAAGATATATTAAAGTGATGTAAATATATATATATATGTATTATGTATAAGAAAATCATACAAATTTATTCAATATAAGTTTTACATGGTATAAAAGTTTTTATAAGGAAATGAATACCCAAAAACATGAATAAAGTTGGACATTACACTCTGAATTAGATAAAGAGTGGTAAATTGTGAAAATGTGGCTAGGCAGATGCTACGTTTAGAGCAATTTGTTGTGTGAAAAGACTCAGTCTCAACTTTCTTTCCTTGATGGTAAGGATGATATTTTCCTTTTGATGTAGGGAGAATATCATTCACATGTGAATTTCATTTCCTGTTTCTAAGAAATGAAACAAAAATCAGAGTGGTCTTCTTGCTCCTGCTGTTTTTCAAGCGCCTTTTGCTCAAAATAATTCTTTTACAAAAGTGATGTAACTTCAACACCAATAAAATACACGCCATTCGTTCAAGTCCCAGAGGAGGCTTGGTATGCTATAAATAGGTCACATGGGTTATATGATTTTGTAAAATTCCAAACATGGTATACTAAAATATTAATATTAGACTGTCCTTCATATCCTATAATTTTCAGGACCTAGAAAAAGTTTATCTACCCCTGCTTGAACATATCATCATAAAACAATTAAGAGAAAGAGAGAGAGAATATAAACTACAAGTGTCAGCAAAGTGAAACACCAGTGTCCCACACATACCTGTGAATATCTTCTTCCCCAAACACACTTTCTATTGAAGATTCATATGACAATGATATATGAGGAATGGGATAGGGATAGGGGACTGGTACCAAATTCATAATTCATCTAGTATTGATCAATTAAATACTTATACTATATGGCTAATTGTTGTGGGCTACGAGAGAGATATATGACTCATTCCAATTTCACTAATAACTTGCAATCTTATTGAGAAGATGAAATGCACATAGACACATCATCATTAGTATGATGTAATATATAATTAAGCACTAATAAGTAAGGCACTGGAAAACAGAACTATATAAGGTACAGCTTATGCTGAGACAAAATGGGAGAAGCCCATGATCATGTGCAGATGCACACATGCATACTCAAGTGAATTCTCAAGCTATGATTATTATATGATAGCTATTTCATATGCAGCTGTGACTCAAATAATGACACAATTGATGGAAAACATGTTATTTTAGAATACTAAATTAATAGTCATTTAAAAAAGTAAATGTACTTGTCAGGCTTAATGCCTGACATTTATTTCAATTTGTCTTTGCAACAAACCTTTGGGGTGTACTACTTATTATCTTTGTTTCACATTTGAGGAAACTCAGATGTAAAATGGTGTGATAATTTTCCCAAGGTCACAGATCTATTATGTGATCAAGCCAGGCCTTAAATGAAGGTCTATTAGATAACACTTCCTCTGTTATCACAGATTTGAGTAGTTGATACAGAGAGAGAAAATAAGATTGGAGTAGTTTCAAATATTTAACAAAGGCTTAAGTTTATAGGTAACCATACATCCATTTGTATGTATTCCCACCTAACGTTGGAGAAAATATTTCTTTGACAGATTACAACTTTCCTAGAAGCTTCCATATGTCTTTGTCATAACTATGAAAATTTCTGAAGTACATGTTAAAATCATTTGTCCAAATGTCATCAAAATGGAGTCAACCATGATAGATTTTGTTCCTTATATCATAAGGATGATATAGAGTACTTCAATATATATGATAGGATAATTGTATTAAGTTAAATACATCATAGGTCATACTAAGAGAATTAGGAGTGTATGTATAAGAAGCATAAAAATGTCTATCAGGGATGCTCAAAGCAAAATGGGCAGATGACCTGAGTTGGAGTCATTTTACTGCATTTGAAAGGTAATATATGACTAAAAGTATATAAAATCTAAAATACTTATTTAAAGTTAATTATTAAATGCTTCACAGTATACCAAATATTATTAAGTTTGTTAATAATTATGAAGATATTAACAGGTGCTGGCATGTACTATCAATCTCATGTAGAAATTAACTGGAAGAAAAATATATTTTGACAACATGTACTTTCTTCTGGATTCCCATATTTTTGTTTCATTTAGTTTACACAAAATTAAGTGTTATTTACCCAAATATTCAAAGTTTAGTCATACAATGTTTGCAAGATTGAAAGAAAATGCAGTGGGGTTTTATAATATACTCAATGTACATAACTGTGAATATGTAAAATTTGATGTGTGGTGAATGTGAACTCACCAAATATTTAAAGTAAGGAAGGATATTAGATATTAGGAACTGCATCAATTTTGAGACCACTAGTGTTACTTTGTAAATAAACAAAGAAACAGTCAATTTTCTGTATAAGAAATCAATTTGGGAAAATGAGCCCTGATATGTATATTGTTTGTGTTAAATCAATAAATGCAGCTACAATATTTAAATAAATTAATTGTTTTTCATCATCATCATTGACTTATTTCAGAAAAATCTGAACAACCGATGTTATGTCTTGATTTTAGAATCTGGATGTTTGTTCTCTTGTAGGGCCAAAGCTTCTAACTAACACAACCCTGGAAAATGGACTTCTCACTTACAGAAACCTCATTTTCTTATCTGTGGAGAGAGTTTGTTGATTAGATTTTTATTCAGTGTACTTCTCACTCTACAGTTTTAAGGTCTTTTGATTTCATTGACATTGTATTATAACATTATTACACGTTTGCTATAAAAGCTGTAAATACACTTGGCTCTATTTGAGAAGTAAAATGGGCACTTTTTTATATGTTGGTAAAAACACACTTTTCTCAGATATTTACAGTTTATAGAAATCATGATCTATTGACTTCAAGAAGAATCAAGGGATAAATAATGAGATGATCATTAGCTATTTAAAATATTTACTCTTGAAATGTTAAATTATATGATAATACTTACATTAATGTTTTTGAAAAATGGAGATTTAAAATGTGCATCATGTCAGAAGCACTGTGATGCTTAGATGATAGACTGATAAACCCCTCGTTATGGTTTAGGGACTACATCATATTTTGTGTGCAGTTAACACTAATACTACGAGATTAGAAATGAGTATCTTTTCAGGAATAATGCATTTGTTCAAGAAATATATGCTTGAATGGAACTGTGTCAGAGAAGGCAAGAGTCACTAGGAATTTATGTAAAGTATGCAGTTCTTCAGCTTACATTTTATTTATTTTAAAATTTTTCTAAGTGGTGACACTGTGTCTTATGAAAACTCTACTGTAATAGCATCTTGACTCACCCTACTGGTTAAGAGAAATATATCCCAGCCTTGAAAGCTATACCTAAAACTTAAGCTGCGTGCCTATTTAAAAACAGTACAGAATAAATCCAACAGATCAATTGAAACAAACACACAAAATTACAACTTCAAGGAATTCATGACTGTGAAAATGAAGCTAAGTAACACTTTCTCTACAAATTTTTAGAAAAAAATTGTAGCACTTTGTCTATTTCAGACTTGAGAAGAATTATTAAATACATAGCCTTGTAAACTACAAACTAGAAAATGAACAAATTTTAAGCATAATGTTTCTTTATACTGCAGTTTCTTAAGTCTGCATTAACAGAGGTGAAAAACCTCTAAAGTTTTGCTTTACTATTATTTTGGATTGCATTAAGCATTTTTCTAATTTTAAACTCATAAGTCCTCCTCCCCAAGACCCTTATTAATTATTTTTACTTAATAATTTTAAAATCTGGATATGTAATAACTATGCCTTTTTCAATGATATCTTGCAGAGGATTGGAACATTTGATTGAAAAGCTATCATTTGAATATCATTTTATTTATGCAGTTCATGAGAACAATTCTTTTAAGCTGTCCCTTTTAAATCAATATAGTCTAGTTATTTTTGGAGAATTTGGAAGAATTCAGTGAATAGTGACAATTTCTGAACATCTCACATAATTAAAACAGTCCAATATTAACTAACACTTTCACTTCATCAAAAAGTTTATTTCAATAATTTATACATAAAATCGAAAGAGGTTTTGTTAATAACCATAAGAAAACTCTGCAAATGTATCTACCACGTAGGTAATTGTACCTCTAGAGAACATAAGCATTTGGTTGGGCTACTGGAGTCAGACTATCTCTTGGTTTTACAGGGCTTTTAAGCATAGTTAATATACAATGTTGCTTCAATGAATATAGTTATATAATTACTTATAGCCATAGTTTTAATTAGAAATGACCTTACGCTACTTTCTTGAACATCATCTGCATCAATTATTCACTTCCTTATTGGTTTCTTTACTGATATAAGATAAATATGATTTGTTACCTGTAGCTCTAATTGACTAGAGTTAAAATTTACAAAAGAAAAACTTCAGACAGATGAAATGTATCAGTGTTTATCTGAGTAAAGAATGATTCATGAACTTAGTAGGACTCAGAACCAGAATAAGTTATGAAAGCTCCACTCAGAAGCATGAGCACCAAGTTCTTACAGGCTGAGCACAGAAGGTAGAGAGATAATCTCATTGGCTTCACCTAGGCATTTGCCTTATTCGAGATAGGTCTACTTAGCTGAAGCTCACTTGCTTGTCATTGGCAGCAATTTGTTTTTTTGTTACAGAATATACACAAAAAAATTGGGTTTTGGTGTGTTTATATACCAAGTTAGTTTGTAGATTACACTGAAATTTAAAATATGATTACAACCTCAGGCCAATAGCCTCCTGATTATTTAATTTTAACAAGTTAACCTTTCACTGGGTCCTGAAAATTTGGTCTAAAACTCCCTCCCCTATCTGACTTCTCTTGTGCTAGAAATTCATTCTGGAAAATTCTTTTCTTAACTTGGTTAAAAAAAAAGCCACCCACATGCCATGACTGCCTGTGTTCTCTTACCCTGGAATCCTGCCATTACTTAACAGTATGTGCTCAATTATGTCAATTCTTTTACAACCCCACTCTATTCATATTGTAGAGGCAAAAAAAAAAAAAAAAAGTCCCAAGAAATTCTACCATCTGGCATATTGAGACTTTGAAAATTAAAGAGGAAAAGTTAAGTTTTGGTCAGAATATTTTCTCTCTTCCCAAGTAGCACCTATGCAAGAAAGAATGTGAAACAGAAATAAAACAGAGCTAAGACTGCATGGGCTTAATTCACTCATAGATATCATAAGTAAAAGGCCTTTACAGAGATATTCTATGCCACCAGTACTATGTATCATAGGAGCTAGTAGTTGACTGTAGCTATAGAGCACTTGAAATAAAGGTAGTATTGAGATGTGCTATAAGTTTAAAATACATACCAAATTTTGATAACAGTATGGATAAAAATATGATATATATCATTGATAATTTCATGTGGATTGCATGTTGAAATAAGAATACTATAGGTATATTGGGTTAAGTAAAATATATTATTAAAATTAATTTTACCTGTTTCTTCTTTGATTTTTCTTTCCCTGTGGCTACCAGAAATTGCATATTAGGTTGTCTTACATTTTTTTGTTTTAATGTTTCTATTCTACATCCAAAAGCATTAAGGAAGGTTTTTGTCTGAAAGTAACTTGATGCTGACGCTTCCCTATTTCTTGTGGGGGAGCTGATTTAAAATCTAAAACCAAAGGCTGTACTATTATTAAATTTTCATATTAAGCATTTGGATGAAATTATGGTTATGAATTACATGTACATTAATATTAAATATGTTTTAACAGTCTCAAAACTTGAAACCTCATTAGAGATTCTATCTCTCCTTACAACATCTTAAGAACAGGATTATTATTTGTGCTGCAGAAATGGTGATAACTGCATTATTGTCAATGTTTATGAGAATTTTGTCTATTGATGATTAAAAAATATCTGAACCTCAAAGGAGCAAATAAATAGGACACCATAGATTACATAAACAAACAACACTAAACTAAGAATAGATATAAGTTCCATGAAGTTTATAAATTTTTTGCCATAGAGGACATAATCAGTATTTCAGTAGGAAACTATTTTAAAATATTTCTGAATTATGTTAAAGGAAACCCCACACATTTCTGTACTGCAGTATATTAAATGTATTTTGACTGATAGATTTGAACATGGCTCATGCCTACTGAAGTCATGATAAGCATTTTTCAAATGTTTTCTGGACTTATGCATCATTTAATTTCCAAAGTATGACTGTGCCAGCTAAAAAAGGAATTCATTATATATCATGTCTAATATTATTTTGCACTCCAAGTATATACTTGCAATGATGAATAGTGATTTAAGCTGGTTGATTAATGTATGTTAATGAACACTGATTTTAATTAATTAGTTTGAAAATCACATAGTTGTACACAAACAATTTAACTGCTTAAAATAATAAAAATTTGAACTTTGGGGTCATTATAAAGTTCCAGTCATTTTGAGTGTGAAAATTCTGATTTGACTACATCCATTTAAGTATGAAATTATCACAACTCTATTGAATAGAAGTAAATAAGGAAGTATGTATCATTATAAAACTGCATTTAAAATGAAGAGATTAAAAATATTTGATAAACTTTCTTAGTGATAGGATCTTTAAGATATATAATTCTGAGTAACATATTTTGTCTTGAATATTCTTTCAATTATCTTAATATATTTAACAGTTTGTTCTCATCTTTTAAACAATTTTTAAAAAAATCATAGCAATTACTATATCACTGTTTTGATCCAGTATTAGATATTCCTTCTTGAAGGAAATTTTCTTTTTTCAATACTTTGATCTGAGTCTTGGGAAGTCATTAGGAACTCATATGCATGTCTTTTCATTTAGTTAGTCCTTGAATTATCTGACAATTCTCATTTTAAATAAGAAGGAAATGTGTTATAAGAAGAGAAATTACTTTTGCTTATTACAGTTCACAAAAATTATGCTCCAAAGCTCAAAGATACTTTCAATTTATTAGCTAGCGTGTGATTGGAGGAGCCAACATACATCTGACAAATATAGATTTGAATCAGAATGCCAACATAGAGAATAGCTATCTGGATTTCCCTAGTGTAAAGGATTTTTCTTTTTATGGCATGAGTGGAAAATCCTGCAACAATTTTTATATTATTTATATTTCTCCAATTTTATCAGAATTGAGCTTTCTTTCCCTTGACTGCCTTAGAACAATTTATTTTTTAGATTGCTCACCAGTTTTGGAGACCCTAGAGCCCCATAAAATAAAGGTAACAATGAATTTATGTATTACTCTTCTAATATTTTCACATTGTCACACTCAGATACCAGGAAAGAAGAAATTCCCAAAACAAAACAAACAAAATATCTGACAACAACAACAAAAATCAGAAAACAAAAAACTTGAAACAGATTGTTTCCTTGAGGGAAAGTAAGGAAGATAAAATAGCCCTTAGGTTGAGAAAGTATCTCATCTATGTATCGGAAGTCCATTTCCTATTACTGTGCATTATAAAACAATTCTTTCAGATGTTTGCAAGTGTAATATAACTCACATTCATATGAAGCATAAACACATTGCTTTTACAACTTTACAGCTCAAATATAAAATACAAGATAATTGTAAGTTGTGATATGACTATACACATACTGTAATATAGGAGACAACACCATGCTTGAATATAAAGAGAATTATGCTATCATTTATTAAAAATGAGAACATGTAATTTCCTTAAATAATGAACAATATAAATATTATATATTAAATTGGTTTCCAAACAACCTAATGTGGAAAGATATTAAGTCATTATTGCCCACATGGTCATACACAATTATATGTTATTTATGTCATTAAACTTTTAAATCAATGTTTCATTGTCTCTTGAACTTAGCTTTTGAAGGACATTTGAAATAAAAGCCACTGTAAGGAAATTGTTTTCTTAAGCCATTTCCAGTTATTTAGAAAAAGATCTTTGTCACTGCACATGATTTAAAATTTGATTAAATGAACTGACAGACTGTTCAGAACCTGATTCAGCATTTTAATGTTATTACAATAAATCTTTTGTAATATGTTCCCATTTTTCCCTCAAGATCAGCATTCCCATTTTAGTGTTATTGAAATCATATATGTATTTCATTTAATTTTCTACTGTCTCTACTGTGAACTGTATTTTGAAAAAAAAATAGACTCTATTCATGGAGAATAGATGTTGGAAATGTCAAAATAGACCATTGCATGTATAAAGAGCTCTACATGGACTTGAATACTTTCAGATATATTTTATATACATTGCTGTCTTTTTATTGAGGCCTGATAAGCCACTGATACTGCAATTTTTCAAAGAATAATGAATAATGGGAAGATTTTTAAATATCAAGACCAGCATGATAGGATACACTTTCAAAAGTGAATTCCAAATGGTCTTAAAATTAATTAAGTTTCTAACCTCATTAGTATTATAGACAGATTTCTGCCTTTTACAAATACCTAGAAAAATTCCAGTACTGATTTATGAATATTCTAACTCCACCTTCAAATGTAATCGTCCTTGATTTATAATATGGTAGATTAAAGGAATCCTGACATGATTTTTAATAAAAATGAAAATTGGAGAAATAGTTGTATGAAGGAATCAGACACAAGAAAATGGAGGCCAGGCCTTCAGATTTTACAAAAGTAAGCATTATTGAGAAATATAGTCAGATTTGAAATAGACTTCAGAACTCTGAAGTAGAAAATACATAACAAGTTATTTTAATTGCTAATGCATTTGTATTAACAGGGCAATCTATGACAATTGTGCTATCAATAATTTCTGAGATATGGTTAAGGAAGAGACAAAGCAACAACAGATGATGTTGTTAGACAAATGGAGGTCCAGTAATTGTCTGCAGTATCAAACTCCTGTGTATAATGACTTTTGAAGGTTGAGGTTTATGAGAGCAGTTCATTATATATTTCAAACAAAGCTCTATTTTGCTATTGTTCTTCCATCGACTGGAGTAGTGAGCACTGCAGCTGAAATTGTGCCCATGGGAACCCATGTCTACCAGTTGGTTAACCTTGTGACATTCCACTAAAAAGCACAAGTTTTTCAAAATACATAATTCATGAACCTTTCTGACTGTTTAGCATTGATCAGCACTTGAATAAATTGAGTTACTATCATATTAACATAAGTATTATGCTTTAGTGAGTTTTTTTTTCTTTGCTGTTCTGTAATTGTCAATCAAGTCATTCAGGGATTTCTAGTTCTTAAAACAGGAAATCAGTTTAGAAGATTGCAGAGTTATGAATCCAACTACAATGATAGCAGAAGGCTGTGAAGTCCATCCTTACAGCCGTTTGCATATTCCATTTAAATTCCCAGATTAGGCTGCCAGTATAGATTTGTTCCCAGACTTCTTGTCTTCTGTGTTGTCAGATATGTCTGTCTTTGCATTTTAAACTCTACACATAATTATACTTGAAACTAGGAACATTGATGTGGTTATATAATTGCCCAATATATCACTAGGCCAAAAAAAAATGTTATTCATGTTCTCTAGGACGTGACAAGGTATTGCACCAAAGACACTAGCCTTTCTCTAAGGAGTACAAATGAATATGCTAGTGATCTCATGTATATGGAGAAATGTGATTATTGTGTGGCAAGAGGTAGGTTTTCATCATCACATGTAGAAAAGTGAGGAGAGAAACCCATTTGAGAATGTGCTTTCATACATAGATAGTATTTCACTGCTTTTGTCTTTCAGCATAATTTGCATATTTTAAACTAGGTATCCATTTTAGCAGAAGAGAAAGTATTAGTAATTATGAGAGTTTTAGGGACAGTATGAAGTATAGGCGAAATTTATAACTATGTTCATGTGAGTTGGACGATGTTTAAATAGATCATTGCACATATGAACAGGGGATTTACTTTGGAGTGGTAAGAATTCCATGTGTGAAACTACCCCTATTGTTGCAACAGACTTAACCCTAGTAGGATGTGCATAAGCATAAATGTCTTATGATTTCAAACCTAATCACACTTCTCTCTAGAGACTCATCCAGGAGCACTCAGCCCTTTTACTGGCAATTCTACAGGAATATATCTGTAATGGAAAGCAGTAGCTTTGAAAAATTAGTTGCAAGTTGGCCATCAAGAATAGTAAATGTCTACTGGAGCAGAAATGAGATAGGAAATCCTCAGATTCATCAAAGAAAGTGACCTAATTTTCCAGTATGTAAGCATTTGTTGTACAAATATATAGTGATATGGAAGATATTGACCCTTTAAAAACGTTTTGAAAACTAATTTTTGTCCAGTATAGTAAAATTTCTACATTTCTAGTTTAGTTAGCTTATTACCTGTGTAAATAATTAACTTCATGTTTGCTTAAATTAATGGCTTAATTTTTGTCCCAAAGCTACCTATTTTGATTAAACAGAAATTATATATCAATATTTCATTTTTAAGCTTACTTTCTTTCCACCTATTCATATTTTCTATTAAAAATATTTAACATAGATACTTGGTTGAAATCCCACATGTATTAGGTGAAATAGCTGAGAAATGTACAATAATATTTTATTAAGACTTTCCTTTAAAAACATTTGAATTTTACAGTGAAATGAGTGTAGATAAATTACTCATAGTCTAGAATTTATTTATAATAGATATTAGAAATAAAATTTGACTTTGAAATATGATCTCTTGCCAAACTCAGAAAGTCAATGTATATTTTCTCTCATATATAGAAGCTATAGAGATAAAAGGGAAAAATAAGTGGTAGTGGTGGTGGGAAAAATGTCATGAAAATGGAAATGAGACCAGCAGAATAGAGAAAGTGGACAAGAAAGGATGTTCTGGTCACCATTATATATATATTGTTATATATTTATATTGTTATATTCTGTGCATCTGTGAATATGTAGCAAAGTATCTCATTATTATGTAAAATTATCATGTACCAATAAAATTAAACATCATTTTATGTCCTGTAATATGCAGGTATTATTTAGAAATAATGGGTTTTTCTATCTCTAAGGATACATAGTTATAGCTAAGTACAATCTCACTTATATTTCTCTTCCTAAAGGGTTATATAAAAGAATAGGTTATGACAAATGTGTTGTTTGTCTCTCATATTATAATATAGGGCAATCTAAGACCTCCTAATCTTACTTTCATCTGCTTTATCATCTCTATTACTAGGCTGTCTGCCAATTGGACCATCATAGTTTCCAATTGACTCAACTAGTAATTCATTATTTAGAACAGTTTCATTTTGCTAACAGAATCTTCCAGGACAATGTGAGGTGACATCAGGAATACCTACTATTATTTGGGGAAAAAGATAACTGCTTTTTATTTGTTTGTATAATCTTTTGAAATAAGTAACTGTATTTTATACAATCTAGAGATTGAAAACAGCTAAATGCTCCTTTAGTTTCATTTGAATGTTCAAGATACACATCCCCACATTATTATCAATACTTATGTCACTTGGGAGGCTAGGGGAGGATGATGGCAAATTCTAGGCCAGTAAGTAAAACCCTGTCTCAAAAATTTTAAAAAAATATATATTTGGGTGTGGTGTACATAGCAGTGATATGGGAGGCTGAGGCAGAAGAATTTCATCTTGAGGCCAGCCTCAGCAATTTAGCACGGACTTAAGCCACTTAGTGAGACCTTGTCTCAAAATAAAATAAAAAGGGCTGGGGATATGACTCAGTGGTAGAGCACCTCTGGAGGTCAATCCCTGGTATAAACAAACAAATAAATAGGACTGCTGATATAGCTCAGTAGTAAAGTGCCACTGGGTTCAATCCCCAGTGCCAGAAAGAAGGAGAAGGAGAAGGAGGAGGAGGTTCAGTACAAAGTACTTCAGTTACTTTAAGGCATATTAAGGATATTCTATCCAAAAACTAAAGGCCTTTCCTGACAGTATACATGGATGGATACATGGTAGCATTTCATTATCACTTAATGAACATAAAGCTTCACTTGAAATCAGAAAAGATGAAAATGCAAGACAAAATTCTAAGTCTGAGCAAGGCACAGTGGCTCAAGCCTGTAATCCCAGGATTTAGGGAGGCTGAGACAGGAGAATCGCAAGTTCAAAGCCAATCTCAGCAATGGCGAGGCGCTAAGCAACTCAGTGAGACCCTGTCTCTACATAAAAAATACAAAATAGGGCTGGGGATGTGGCTCAGTGGTCCAGTGCCCCTGAGTTCAATCTCCAGTACCAAAACAAAACAAAAAACAAACAAACAAACAAAATTCTAAGTCAGCCTCACTGTCACAATGTCATTTTCATCCCAGAAATTTCTACATTGCCAAAAGTTTTTTGGATAAAAGCTAATCCATTTGATTTCTACTGCCCACTAATTTTCAGGAATTCCTGCATTTCATATCCTTTCTTTGCCTCTTTTCCCACTTTTGTCTTCTCTGGTTACTTTTATGAAAGGTTGTATTCTTAGTTTTCTTCAGAATATCCTGGGTTGTTGTTGAGAAATATATACTCATGAATAAGTTATAATTTTCAAAGTATGCTTAATAAAATGAAAATACATATTTCTGACATTAGTATGACACATACCAAGGGATCAAATTTGCATTTTAATCTCATGCTGTAATTTTTGAGGGGACTTCTCATCCAGAAGTTAGTTCTTTTTTGTGTTGTCATTGCTGTCCTAACCTAAGTCTACTTCCAAGATTAAAATAATAAAAAATTTAATCAAGGGATTTCTTGGCAGTTCCTTATATCTGTTTGAAATTTAAATGACCCATAATATAAAAGGATGTGCCGTTTAAACCTTATGTCTGAAATATTAACAGTAGTGACTTTGTGCTTTTTAATAATTAAATTTGTACACACAGTGAAATTGCTTATGGATATTGACAAGCCAGAAATAATTTGCAATGGGAAATTTTCCATTTTTCTGGAACAATGTTAGAAATATTCTTTATTTAAAGAACAAAAGAGCTGACTCAATTACTTTCCACTCTCCAATTTCCTGGACAAAGTAGAACATTGGACACTTTTAGGCAGATGATTATGCATATTGTTTTCAGAAGAAAAGATGGTGTTCCACACTTTTTGGCAAGTTCTTGAAAGTAATAATTAAAAGTATTATAAAATTGCAAGTAATAGAATCAGTCACCTACATATCATTTTGTAGAGGAAATCAAGGACAAGATATTTCTCTTACATGTATTTTAAGAGGAAAGTAAGGTAGAATTGAAATGTTTAATATTTTCCATAATGCAAGGCATTTGCTAGAAGATCAGTTTTCATTCAACTTTAAGATAAGAAGAGTTTACCCACTTCATTCACAGCCTGAAGAAGTAGAGAGCCATTCTCAATGATGTATGAAGGCCCCTTTCACCTCAATGAGACACTTTGAAAATATATGACATTATATTCACTTGCTCTCTTGAAGATTATGCGAAAGCCCTAATTGAGCAGCTAAACTTATACACAATTTAGAAAGTCCTGAGTAGTGTGTATGTGTATACACATACATATGTACACTTTGTGTAAATATGTACATATAAATACATAATATATAACCTATACAAAATTAAGTATAAATTATGTGATGAATATCTAGGAAAAGTTGGAATTAAAGTGCAACTGAACCTAACAAATCTGCCAAATACATATCAATCTCTATTAGATGGAGATGTCCATCTTGTTTATTTTAGTTTAAAGGAAGGTATAAAATATTGATAATCTTGTTTATGTCTCTCTTTAATTTTATTTGATTTTGTAAAATTAGAAATCGGAATTGACAAAGTCCACAAGGAAGAAGCAAGGAAATACAATTCTTTCATTGCACCATTCCTTCAACACCAGTGAATTGTCTTATTTCACTTCAACTCTAAGCATCCACATCTCTAGTGATGGTGTATATTCATGGAGAGAATTCATTATTTGGCTGAAATAATATGCAGAGTTGCAGATTATGATTGGAGAACAAAAATGAGTTAAGTAAAACTCCACAGAATCCGAGACATGAACTTGCATTTTATTTATATATGCACTTTACATATTTGTACACATACGTGTATTCAGTTAGGTCAGCCCTAAAGCATAGATCTTAGCAGATGATGACTCAATTATTCTAAGAATTTTCTTTTTTCTATCTTGCATCAGCATTTCTTGACCTGCACATTTTATATTGTGAGGTTATCTGATCAGAAATCAATCACAGGAACAAATTAAGGTGGGTTTAGATTCAATTCTAATATCTGAACACTCAGTAAATGTGTTTCCATAGTAAGACACTTAGAACTAATAAAAATGATTGAGATTCCAAGCATCTTTTTTATTTTGTTTTATTAAATATTATAAACTACCCCAATTTAAATAAACTTGCAGTTGGACATTTAAAACAAGGCTAAACTGAAACATCATGTTTGCATTTGCTCATTATTTTTTCTTTCCCTGGGATACTAGCAAGAATCTCATTTCTGGCTGGCATGATGGTGCCTGTCTGTAATCCCATCAACTCTGGAGGCTGAGGCAGGAAGATGACAAATTTGAGACTATCCTCAGCAATTTAGTGAGACCCTGTCTCAAAAATAAAACATAAATAGAACTGGGGATGTAGCTCAGTTGTGAATTCCCACTGGGTTCAATCCCCAGTATGAAAACAAACTCCTCTGTAGATAAAGCAGAGGCATGATTTTTGAAATGCTCTGACTATTGCCAGACATTTACTGAGCAGGCTGTGGTTTGCCTATGAAGCTCCAAATGCCCTATTTATTTAATAATTTTGAATACATATGTATCTGTGTATTCCTAAAAGCACAATGCCATGCTGTGTTGGCCAAAACAAGCAATTTTACAAAGTACAAATATTTTATTCATATTTATTTTATAAAAAAATATCTAAAAACTGCTCTCCTATCTTAATCATTTTTGGTCTTGGTTTTCTTTATAATTTCTCTGTTAAAATTGTTCATTCACAATTTGGCTCAGTGAATGCTTTCTGTTGTTATTAATTCCATGTGTACAGCTGTTTAGAAACTTTTACTGAAAGTCTGTATTTGTTTGGAAATGAATCCAATTAAGAAATATAAATGACATTTCTTTCCAGTTTGGCAGAGACTGTGAGAGAAATTATTGCCAAAAGTTTGCTCTGTATTCTTTTCATTATGTTCCCTTCAAACTTCATGGCAGTAAATGCCAAGGAGCCTCATGTATCAAACTTATAGCAAGCTGTGAGCCAGGTGTCTTCAATTGCAGGTCATATGCTGAGCTACATTAATCATTTTGATCTTTTGAATAAAATTCTCCAAAATTGAGTAGCCTTAAACCTCAGTGAAACTATGGTTGCGAAGATTTTCATTTCTCCCACTCCTGAATTCTGTTATCTTTTGCCTGGAATAAAAATAGGGGTAAAATGAGACCCAGTTTTTGGCTCATGGAGTGCAGTCAATACATGTTTGAGTAAATTCAGCATGAGCACCTTGAGACCATGGGCAAGAATCCTATTGTTACACAAAAATCAAACATTGTTAGACATCTACTGAAATTCATTGAAAATCTCTTTATGTTTATACACTGAAAAATTGTCTGGAAACTTTACTATTTTATAATTATCAAAACCAGTTTTAATGTGCAATATGATATGATGTTTATGTGGAAAGAAGTCGTATTTTCAATAATTCTGAAAATCAACCCTTTGCTTAACATGATCAAGGAAGAATGATGGCTGAACTCAATAGGTTAATTCAAATTCTGGTTAAAGGAAATAGGATTCAAGACAAACTTCTACCATATTGGCAAGACTAGCACTTACAGCATTTAGCAGTATGTATAGTTTGTGTATGTTCCCTGAAATGTTTTTTCCTTCAAGTTTTTCATTTTTTAACTTATTTTTGGTGGGATTTGTATAGATGACGATTTCAAATGGTTCTAAAATCAAAATAATGCAACAAGGTACATATGAAAATGCCTTATTTCTATTCTTGTCTCTGTCCCACTTATATTTCCCTCCATAGGTAATCACTTTCATTAGGTTCTTGTATATGCTTCTAGCATTTCCTTATGTGGATATAAGCAAATATTCATGCAGTATGTTATAGTTGTTATAAACAGTCTCTTACAGATAGATACTAAGATTTATTTTAAAATGATAAACAGTGTTGTAACAAAAAGCATTACACACATATCATTTATACATATTCCTAAAAGTGTGATTGTTCAGTCAAATGAGCTTTAACATCAGTTCATCTCATTCTAGGGAAATATTGCCTTTCTTATTGAAATCACACCAATTTAAATATTACCGTAAGGACAATCATCAGCTCTATGATACTGAGCCTTTCTATCTAAGATTATGTCATGTCTTTTTCTTTGTTACATCCTGTATTTGTGTCTGAAATTATGTTAAAGATTTTTCTAATGACCATTGCACAATTCTGGCTATGGTTATTCATTTATATTTTATCTTTTTCATTGTAGCTATTGTAAATACTCTTGCAGTCTTAGTAAAGTAAGTATTGCAAATGTAAGAAATATTAAGATACTGAGCAAAATTGAAAGCAGAACATAGAATATTTTTATCAAATTTGTGCTAATCCAAATCCTTTATTTGTATTTATACTCAGGGAATAATTATTTTTCTTACTATGCTTATGATATCTAGTACAGGCTGAACATTCCTCAAATATCTGCTGATTAATGTTATCATAAAATTTCATAATTGGGGAAAATAAAAAGAGCCATTTTGTCATTTAGTAACTTATCTCTTAAAAAATTCAAATACTGAATTAATTCCATAGTTAACAAGGTATCCTTTACTCTTTCTAAGCTGTCCTCTGGGATTTAGCTGTGTGACACCCTTTGATGTTAATGGGATCCATTGCCTAAATCTCCATGAGCAGCTTGGAAATTTAATATGTCTGTGAGGCAGTAATATCACAGCTGCTATATTTTTCAGTTTTCTTTATCCATTTCATTTCTTTCATATATATATAAATAGACATATAATCATATAATAGTAATATTAACCACTTTTTATCTTTAAACCACTTTTGGTAGGTTAACTCATGAAATCTAATACATTTATAGGAGAGGTAAATAATTTTGCCCTCATTTTAATTAAAGAACAGTCAAATACTGGGGAGTCAAGTAATCTAAAAAATTAAAATAAAAGTTTTTTGTTGTTGTTGTTTTTTACCACACTCTTATTCATCGTAGGCATAGACCACATCAGAAGTGAAAACTTGAGGCAGAAAAATCAATGCAATGTGTATCAAATGTGTACCAACACTTTATTTAACTCTTGACTGCCTAACCTACATGTTAGCCTGGATATCCTTGGACTTACTGTGTTTACCTTATCACTTTATTTTATCTCTCTCCTAGCTTTAATTAAACAATACAGACCCTCGCCAGTTTGAATGGATTCTGCAAAATTTAAAGGCATTTAAAAAATGTTATTTCATATAATAAATCACATCTTTATCTTTATTTTACTTGTTCATAACAATCCTTATTCCACAAATGTTAGAAGTGAGAATGATGTTTTTCTTTCTTCCTTTTTTGGGCGAGAAATGGGTACTAGAGCTTGAACTCAGGGAGGACTACCACCAAGCTATATACTCAGTCCTTTTTATTTTCATTTTATTTTTATTTTTATTAGAGATTTATGATTATACATACTAGTTGGGTTAACCCTAACAAATTCATACATATATGGAAATCGATTTCAGTTCATGATCCTCGCTTTTCCTGCTTTCCCTGCCCTCCATTTCTCCTTCCTCTACTATACTAGACTCCCGTTTACTCAATGAAAAT
>PVHX01011785.1:0-62469 GCA_004024805.1 Geosciurus inauris
GAGGATTTATACTAGCTTATTTCTAAGTTCCCATTCAGGGCTATATTTCAATGATCCCATATTTATATACTCTGTATTTGCATGCTGGTACTGAATTAGAGGGACTCTGTATGCTCAAGAGTCTATATACTTGTGCTAATTTTCCTTCAACATTTTCCTGATCTTATGTGATTGCAATATTCCATTTTACTCTTTTTCTAACAAGTTTGACAGTGAGTCTTATGTTAATGACACCTGCTCTTAAATAATTATTCTCATAAACAATGGCCTGAGCTTCCCACCCAGCAAATGCACTGCTGCATCTGTGAAATCGGGATTGTTGTCATGACAACGGAGGTGGCCTACAAGGAGGCAAAGCTTTTGTATCACATCAAGTAAAAACAGCACGTAATTCCTTAAAGTTGTTATTCAAATTAGATTCCATGATCCATTTCAGAACAAGAGAAAGAAGTATGTAACTTTCTCAATTTTTTTTTCACTTTCATATGTTATTTGCTCCAGGAAAATCTCTGTATGACATAAAATAATTCAAGTCAAATTTTATTTTTATAAGCTTAATTGGCATAAGTAGCATGGCCTGACAGGGAATATAAAGAGAAATGAGGTAACACCAGATACAAGTGTTTAAGAAAAATATACCAACCCAAATCACTCTCTGGTAACTAAGGTGTAGTTTTACCCACTTAGTTCAAATGTGTGTGTGTGTTGGGGGGGTTGATTCATGTATATGTATTTTTCTATCTGTCAGCACACATTGCCCTCAAAATTAGAGCAGCAAGGTTGCCAGTGTGTGTAAGCAAAACTAAATAGATTGATGTGGAAAGCTCAGAAGAATTACAGACAAGGGCCCTTCACTGTGCAACTGAAGTAGCTCTCCCTAAAGTTGGCATTTACCCACTCTGCCTCTTAGATCCCAAAGGATTCTTCAGCCTTTGATAGGAAAAATAGATAAGAGTCAAGGCCAGAGTCTAGAGAAAAATGACAAAAAGCTCTCTGAGGGAATATAGACTGACTAAAATGAATAAATAAAAAATAAAAATAAAAGAACCGGAGGTGTGTCACTGAGCCATGGCTGAGAAGCAGAGGTGATAAGCAACTGGAAAACAGAAATAAGGTAAGAGGTACAGAAATAAGGGAAGAAGCAGAGATGAATTATGAAGAGAAGCGTGAATATTTGAAAATGCTGAAGTCAGTTCTGCAAATAAACAGAACAACATATATCAAACTGAGTAATATAATTTGGAGAAAATACAGTGGGTAAAGGAAACTGCATAGATTACTCAATTCAGGGCCTTATAAGAAAGTAAGTAATTTTTATTCACATACTAAAAATCCCAAAGTCCCATAGCAAAAGTTATAGGAGTTATTGCAGGGGCTGAGGAGTGTAGCTTAGTGGTAGAACCCTTACTCAATATGTGCAAAGCCCTGGGTTTAATCCCGACATTGAAAAAAAAAGTTATGGTCATTGTCATTGGTCATGGTCATGGTCATTGGCTTACCTTGACCTGAGAATAGTAAAACCAAGTCAGTTAACGTCTAAGCACTACTCGTTACTTTTGCAGAGCTGTGGGTCCCTTGTGTACTTTTAACTATTTTTTATTTTTAGAACAGTTTTAGTTTCACAACCAAACTGAGCAAAAATTCTGCCCCAACACATGCATAGCCTCCCCTACTGTCAAAATGTCCTACATTTGACTGGAACATTTGTCATAATGAATCTACTTTGATACATTATCACACAAAGTCCATAATTTACACAAGGATTTACTCTTGGTGTAGTTATGTTCTATGGGTTTAAACAAATGTGTGATGACATGCATCTGCACTAGAGTATCATACACTACCCTAAAAATTCTCTGTGTTCTGCTACTCATCTCTCTCTCCCCCACACCGTAGCAACCACTTTCCTTTTCACTATCTCATTGGTTTTGCCTTTTCCGGATTGTTATATAGTTAGAATCATAGTCTATAGCCTTTTCAGATTGACTTCTTTCACTTAGTATTGTGAATTTAAGTTTCTTCCATGTCTTTTTATAGCTTGTTAGATCAATTCTGAATAATGTTCCATTGTCCAAATGTATCACACTTTATCCATTAATATATCCAAGCATGTTGGTTGTTTCCAGGTGTTCGCAATCATGAATAAAACTTCTATAAACATCTGTGTGCAGGTATTTGTGAAGATAAGTTTTCAACTTCTTTGGATAAATACTAAAGAGCATGGTAGTCACATCAAATGGAAGAAATATGTTTAGTTTTGTAGGAAACTGCCAAATTGTCTCCCAAAGTTATTCTAACATTTTGCATTCCCATGGGTGTTGAATTTGAGTGTCTCTTAATCCACATCCTTGCTGACATTTGATGTCATGAGTGTTCTGAATTTTGGCCCTTCTAATAGGTGTGTAGTTGTTTCATTGTTCTTCTAATTTGCATTTCCTTGATATGGAGCATGTTTTCATGTGCTCATTTGATATCTGTATGTTTTTTCTAGCATCCTGTGGGATTTTTTGTGCTGAATGTGTACAAATGGATTGTACTTAATTTCATCCTGAGCCCAAATAAGCCAGATAGAAATCCACACCTTAGAGTAGTAAGGAAGCTCCCAGGAGCATACTTACCTCAGAGGAGAAAAGCGTGCCTGGGCACAAAGACAAGTCATGGGGAAAGGAGGTAGATTCTGAAGACAGCCTAGAGTCTGTCACTCTAACTGGTCTCCAGGCCTCTGGGGACTGACTGCTGTCTGTGATATGAAGTTCTACTATGCACTAGACTTAGCTCTGAGGATACGAAAGTAAGCAAGATGAACTACTGAAATATGAAACCTGACACAGAAACTTGGCACAGCACTGCAATCTACAAATGAGGAACTAAAGGGTGCTATGAGAATATTCAACAGGGATGCTCTGCAGTCTGATGTTTCCCCAAAATTCATATGCTGGAACCTAATAGTCTTAAGCTCCAAGACCCTGGGAAGTGATTAAATCATTGGGACTCAAGTGTCATGAATGAGAGCAGAGTTCTTATGAAGGAGGCTCAAAGGATGTCCCTGGCTCTACTTTCTGTTTGAAGATACAGCAACAAACTGAGGTCTTTGAAGCAGAGAGCAAGACCCACCAGACACTGAGTCTGTCAGCCATTTGATCTTGGACTTCCCAGTCTCACAGACACTCTGTGCAATAATTTTTTCTCCTATAAATTACCAAGTCAATTTTGTTATCACAGCCCAAATGGGCTAAGACAGAGGCCCAACCCAGGGAGGTTAGAAGAAGCTTCCCCGGGAAAGAGACCAACTGATATTTAAATAAGCAGAGGCTAAGGGTGATGAATGGATAGACTGAATTCTTCAAAGCCCCTGAGGATCCATTTGACAGACTTGATTCCAATAAGGCCAAAGTAGGAGTTTGTAGACACTGGATTCTGTAGTTCTAATATCTCATTTTAAGGATTTAGACCTGTCTCCTAAAGACAATGGAAAGCCATCAAAAAGTTTTAAGTAGAGGAGATATAAGAGTATAAGGTCATAAAGTAAAACTGAAACAGTTGCTTTTGGTAAACTCTGAAAAATATCACTGCACACCAAAGATGGTCTGGGCTATTCTCCAGATTAGAACATAAAAAGAAGATAATAATGTCTTTCTCTGGCTTGCCAATACACAGTCCATACAGCTTTATTTCAAGGAGGATCCAGAACATCACGATGGCAGGAGAATGTGGGGCAGGGTGGGAGGTACTCATTCTCATGAGCAGGCAGAGTAGGCAAAGGTATTTATCTGAGCTGCCAGCCGTTGCTCTCCCCCACCTCCTAGTTTGTGTCAACCCCAAATATAATAGCAAATCTCTGACAGCATTTCTAAACATTGTAACTTTTCTGGAAATTTGAGGGCCATATGAACTTACAGGATGGCAATGAATATAACAACATTGCATAGCACATTTCTTAAAAGTACTCTAGCATCCCTGACCCCCTTAAAATCTCATGGGCTTCATCCTCCTGCCTACTAGAATATTGATTCCACTAAGGCAGAAACTTTCATCTGTTTTGGTGTATCAGTAAATTTCTATCTAGTACCAGAACAGTGTTGTACCTATTTTAGGAACTCAAAAATATTTGTCCACTGAAGCAATAAACCTCCAGAGTCTTCCTTACATCTCCCATCTCCTCTGGTTCCTAGACTTCCTTCTAGGAAATCCATTTTATTACTTCCTTATAAAATAAGAACAATTTACACCTCCTCTTCTTCAGAGCTGCCCTTCAATATCCAAAGATTCATTAATATGCTCTGACAAAGACCCTTAATACCTCATCTTCCACAGAGGGAGAAGATGATAAAGAATAGGATTTCAGGCTTCCCTACTCCTAAACTTTCTGTAAAGAGCCAATGTGGAACTAAAATAACCTACCTTTTACCCAAGTAGTCACAAAATACTGTCTCTTTTAAGTAATGAGAATATTCTGTATAGACATTATCCTTCCTACTTTCACCAACATGAAACAATATTAATGAAAATATCAACATACTCTTCTGAAAATTCATCAAAATACATTTCATTTTTGGTTATATTAAATTTTTTTTAAAGCATAGTGCCTACTCTTATTTTATAAAATAGCATGATTTGTTATTTAGACCTTGTCTGGAGGGTCTTTTTTTCCTCTGAATATGTGTTCATTGTAGAAAATGAAATTTATCTATATACCTAAGTATGCATACTTACATATATACATATATATGCACACATTAATATATACATATAAAAAATTAAATGAGTCATAATCCTTTCCTCAAGTTTCTTTTTTATGCACCAGTCTATACATGGTTGGAATGCTACTAAGTACAACAATATTGTATCCTGATGCCTTGAAGATTGCACACTGTAATACACTAACTAAAACATATTTATTCTGCATTATATTTATGATAAAAATAATTTACATTATAAAGAGTGCAGCAAAAACAAATTATCACCAGGACAGCTTTACAGTAGAGGTTTGATTCTGACCTAAAGGAAGAGGGAAGGGAACCTGGGGAGAGAGAAATTTGGGGCAGCAGAAGAGGTTATCTGCAGGAGAGCAGAGTAGTCATTTGAGTGAAGCAAAAGATTTATACTGAAGAGAAGTGGCAGAGGTCCATGGTAAGGTATGCTGGAGAACCAGTTTGTATTGCTCTAGAAGGAGGAAGGTCAAGGTATGCTGATGGGCAGTCAGGTGCAGATATATCAGCCAGCAGTCTCAAGCGAAGGAATAGGAAGAGATGTACTGGATTCTATTGGATCCTCATAGTCATTTTAATTTCATATATATAATCTGAACATATATGTGAATATATATTGCCATATTTTCCAAGGCATAAATCTTTCCTGCCTAAAGGAATATCTTGGATTTATTCTAGAAAAGTTCTTATTTTAACATAATAGGACTAAGACTCTTTTCAGGTAATGGAACTAACTAAGCTTAGTCTAATTTTGCAAATGTAACTCTTTATTGCCAAAAAGCTTCCCGTAATCCTGTAGTTGGTGTCCATGCAGTAACTTCTAGGCACATTATGCAAAATGTGAAGAATATATGTAAATTTCTTAATTTACATCATAATGTAACTTCAGTGAAGAGGTTTTGTTTTTTGTTTGTTTTTTTTTTTAACAATGAGTATATAATCTTTTGTCACTGAAATTTTATCCAAGAGTTTATTTTCTGGTTGTAATTTAGCAAAAGGCAAGTTAAAATGGCTGCTGGGAAGGATTACATTTATTCTTGTTTTGAATTTACACAATAAGACCTCAATCCTATAATTATGATTTTTAAAAATTACACCAAGACTCTATCTCAGCAATTAAAGGAATAAAAATAGAAGTCGCAGGCAAGTGGGCTGCATTCTAGTGTGTGTTTGTGTTTAATTCTTAGTATTCATCTATTATACAAGACCGAATTACGTCATGGGATACTTATGCTTCTGGTCAAAGGCATGAGATTTTTTTAAACATCCACACTTAAATTATTCATAAAACATAATTAGACTCCTCAATATTTTTAAATTGTCTCAAAAAGGATTCACTTTATTCTTATCCTACTTAACATTAACCAAAGTCTTTCAGTTTTAGACAGTATTGTTCTTTAAATTATGCATATGAGCCAAAAAAAACTTCAAGGAGGCTGCAGGTAAGCCAAAGTGCTTTACAAAGTATCATTGATTCCTTCTTTCAACTTATAAATGCAGTATAGATTTTTAACTAATTCAATTTTTTCACCTATGGAAATTAAGTTTCCCAATACTTTATATTAACTTATTCAAAGTCACAGACTACGCTAAAGCAAGCTCTCTGTTATGCTTTTGGATCAGCCATTCTAAACAGCACATCCAAATGACTTAATTTGTCCTCCAGATGCTAGTGTTTACAATATGTGAATCATAGTCAGTAGCAGCTAAAATTACATAACTCCTCCAAAGTAAATCTTCCCTTGGGGTGTCTCATGGGCCATTGGGCTCTTGGTTCATGCATAAAGACGAATCTGAATTATATTTAGAGTCAAAAAAATGGAACAAAATTGCTTAGGAGGAGTTTTTATTTTTTTAAATATGTAACCAGATATTAACTTTCTTCATTCATTTAATTTAACAATAAATGGAATTTAATTATGGCCTAAGAGCGCAGTTATGGGCCTCAAAGAATATTGCCCTCATTCCACATTCCACTGTTTCCAAGACCTAAACAAATATTGAATTATTTGGAGGAGATTTAACAAATAATTTTATGAGCACTTACTATGAACCGTAAATGTTGCCAAGGCATTGCCTGGCAAACAATTTGATTTTCACAACCAACTTAATTCTGCTGACTACATTAGGTTAACTCTTCAGATTCTCTGGCCAGGGCTATAATAAGTGGGCAGTGTTATTTTTACCATTACATTTAGTTTCTCATATTTAAATATTTATTTATCATTGAAAATGAACTGATCAGACCTATTCATTGTTGATTTGCTTTGAACAAACAGCATTGACTTGCTTACTATAGCTATACAGACTTGAAATTGGAGGGAAAGTTTTAAATTTTGATGCAGTCTAATTTGTTAATTTTAAAATTTTACGTGTCATGCTTTTGGTGCTACATCTAAGAGTTCTGTCTAACCCAAGTTCTTAACATTTTTCTCCTTTTTTCTTCTAGAAGTTTTGTGATTATAGTTCTTACACTTAGGTCTAAGAACAATTTTGAATTAATTTTTGTGTATAGTATGCTATAAGGGCTTAAACTCATCTTCATACATGTGGGTATTCAGTTTTTCCAGCATCATTTGTTGAGGAAAATAATCATTTCTCATTGAATTGCCTGGTGCCTTTTTAAAAATCAATTGACCATGAATGTTAGTTTGTGGACTCTCAGTTGGTTTCATTAGTCAATATGTCTTTTTGCTGTTGTTGTTGTTTATTATAAATTATTCATAATAGTGGGATTTATTGTAATATATTTTACATATACATAACAACTTGATCAATCTCCAATACATTTTAAACTTCCATAGAAATCTAGTCAAGTCTTCTATTCCTTTTCTCTATGCTCAAAAATTAGTATATCATTATAATAAACCTCCTCCTTCATACTTATGTTTTCAAGTGTTTTAAAACACTACCACTCGATTCTCTTTTACCTTATGCTTTTTTATTTTTGAATGAATTTATTTTAATTTATTATATTAGTTTAACAGGTTTATTCAGGTATAATTACAATGCAATAAACTGAACATATTTGAAATATACCATTTGTTAAGCTTTAACATATGTGTGTATCTCTGAATCCACCACAATGAAACCAGTGACTATATCCTTCATCCTCAAAAGTTCTCTTCTCATATTGGTAGTTAATCCCTCCTGTAGCTTCCTGTGCTGTCCCCACTTCAATCTCCAGGAACCACGAACCTACTTCTTGTATTATAAATTAGTATTTATTTCCTAGAATTATTATATAAACAGAATAATATCATATATGTTCTCGTTTCTGACTTCTTCAACTCAGAATGATTATTTTTACATTCTTTTATGGAACATTGTGTTGCAAAATCTGTTCTTTTTTATCATTCCATAGTATTAGCCATTGTAGACATAGAGCAGTTTGTTGATTCATTCGCTTCTTGATGAACATTTGAGTTGCTTCCAGTTTGGGTCTATTACAAATAAAGTTGCTGCAAACATTTGTATAAACATGTGTTTTAATATCTCAGTTAAATATTGAGGAGTGGAATGGATAGATCACCCAAGGTGTATATATTTTAATTTTTTTAAAGATTTTTCCCATCTGTTTTCCAAAGTAGTTACACCATTTTACATTCCCACTAACAATAACTAAGAGTTTTAGTTCCTCCATGGTCTCATTGACACTTGTTATAGTTGTCTCCATTTAATCCATTCTAATAGGTCATATCTTATTATAGATTTATTTGCATTTCTTTACTAACTAATGATGTTGAGCATATTTTTGTGTTCTTATTTGTCAACTATGTATCTTCTCTGTGGCAATATCTTCTCAAATATTTTTCCTAGTATTTTAAGTTTTTAAATTTTCTTATCATTGAGTTTTGAAAGTCCTTTCTCAGATATGAGAAAACAAGTCCTTTCTCAGATATGAGATTTCAAAATGCTTTCTCCCAGAATGAAGCTTGTTCTGTTAACAATGGTGTTTGAAGGGCAGAGTCTTCAGTTTTGATAGAGCTTAATTTATCTGTTTGTAGTTTTATAGATCATACTTCTAATGTATCTATAAAAATTGCCTATCTCAAGGCTACAAAAATATTCATGTTTTGTTTCAAAAATTTTATACTTCTTTTATATTTCATTTTATGGAATTCTGATAAATTTTTGTATATTGTTTTGGTATAAGTCAAATTCCCTAATTTTCTCCCCCACATGGCTCTCCAATTTTTCCAGCACCATTTTATAAGAGCACAAAACACAATTCTTTCTGAATTGCCTTCTCTCCTTTGTAGAAAATTGGTTGTACATATATTTGAGTCTATTTCTGGACTGTTCTGCTTTATTAATTTGACCAATTTCATGTGGTCTTGATTACTGTAGCTTTATAATAAGTCTTGATATCAGTTAGTGATAGTCCTCCCACTTTTTTGACAATATGCATTTTTATATAATTGATGCAGAGAAAGCATTTGACAAAATACAGCAGGTGTATGTTCAAACACTAGAAAAACTAGGAATAGTAGGAACATACCTCAACATTGTAAAAGCTATCTATGCTGTACCCAAGGCCAACATCATTCTAAATGAAGGAAAATTGGAAGCATTCCCTCTAACAACAGGAACAAGACAGGGATGCCCTCTTTGACCACTTCTATTCAACATAGTCCTTGAAACTTTAGCCAGAGCAATTAGACAGATAAAACTAATGAAAAGAATACAAATAGGAAAAGAAGAACTCAAGTATCATTATTTGCCCACAACATGATTCTATACTTAAAGGATCCAAAAAATTCTGCCACAAAACTTCTAAAATTAATAAACAAATTCAGCAAAGCAGCAGGATATAAAATCAACACCCATAAATCAAATGCATTTCTATACATCAGTGATGAATCCTCTGAAAAAGAAATTAGGAAAACTACCCCATTCACAATAGCATTAAAAAAATAAAATAAAATACTTGGGAATCAATTTAACAAAAGAGGTGAAGGACATCTACAATGCAAACTACAAGAAACTAAAGAAAGAAATTGAAGAAGACCTTAGAAGATGGAAAAATCTCCCACACCCTTGGATAGGCAGAATCAATATTGTCAAAATGGCCATACACGCGGATTATGGCTATATAGATTCAATGTGATTCCCATTAAAATCCCAACGTCATTCCTTATCAAAATAGAAAAAGCAATCATGAAATTTATTTGGAAGAATAAGAGACCCAGAATAGCCAAAGCAAGAAGAGTGAAGAATCCTACCAGCAATGTATGAGTGTGCTTTTCTCCCAAGAATCCTTAGCAAGAAGAGTGAAGCAGGAGGCATCACAATACCAGACCTTAAATTATACTACAAAGCTATAATAACATAAACAGCATGGTATTGGCACCAAAATAGACATGTAGACAAATGGTATAGAATAGAAGACACAGAGACAAACCCACATAAATACAGTAATCTCATACTAGACATAGATGCCAAACACATACATTGGAGAAAAGATAGCCTCTTCAACAAATGGTGCTGGGAAAACTTGAAATCCATATGCAGCAAAAGGAAACTAAAGCCCTATCTCTCACCATGCACAAAACTCAACTCAAAGTGGATCAAGGACCTAGGAATTAAACAAAAGACCCTGTACCTAAGAGAGGAAAAAGTAGACCCAAACCTTCATCACATTGGATTAGGCACCAACTTCCTTAACAAGACTCCTAAAGCACAAGAAATAAAATCAAGAATCAATAAATGGGATGAATACAAACTAAAAAGCTTCTTCTCAGCAAAAGAAACAATCAATGAGGTGAAGATAGAGCCTACATTTTGGAAGCAAATTTTTGCCACACACACGTCAGACAGAGCACTAATCTCCAGGATATATACAGAACTCAAAAAAATTAACACCAGAAAACCAAATAACCCAGCCAATAAATGGGCTAAAGAGCTGAAGAGACACTTCTCAGAAGAAGATATACAATAAATCAACAAACATATGAAAAATGTTCAACATCTCTAGCAATTAGAGAAATGCAAATCAAAACTACCCTAAGATTTCATCTCACACCAGTCAGAATGGCAGCTATCAAGAATATAAACAACAATAAGTGTTGGCAAGAATGTGGGGGAAAAGGCACGCTCATGCATTGCTGGCAAGACTGCAAATTGGTGCAACCAATCTGGAAAGCAATATGGAGATTCCTTAGAAAACTTGGAATGGAACCACCATTGGACCTAGCTATCCCACTCCTCTGTCTTTACTCAAAGGACTTAAAATCAACAAATGGTGCTGGACTTTTGACACAGCCACATCAATGTTTATAGCAGCTCAATTCACAATAGCTAAAATGTGGAACCAACCTAGATGCCCTTCAATAGATTAATGGATAAAGAAGCTGTGGTATATATGTACAATGCAATATTACTCAGCATTAAAAGAGAATAGAATTATGGTATTTTCAGGTAAATGGATGGAGTTGGAGAATATCATGCTAAGCAAAGTAAGCCAATCCCCCAAAACCGAAGGCTGAATGTTCTCTCTAATAAGTGGATGCTGATCCATACGGGGGAGGGAGCAGGGGAAGAATAGAAGAAATTTGGTCATAGGAGAGGGAGGGGGGAGAGGGCATGGGGGCAGGAAAGATGGTGGAATGATATGGACATCATTGTCAGTACATGTATGACTACACGTATGGTGTGACTCTATATCATATACAACCAGAGAAATGAAAAGCTGTGCTGCATTTGTATACAATGAATCAAAATGCATTCTGCTGTCATGTATACCTAATTAGAATAAATAAATTTTTAAAATAATAAGTAAATAAATAATAAAAAAAATTCTTAATTGTGAGTAGGAAATAAGAGGTTATAAAATAGGATGTACAACAGAAATGTACCAATCATGTTTCCATAAAATAGCTAGCAGCATAGAAAATGACTACAAGATTATTTTAAAATATTATTTTCAAAAACTAACAAAACTTATCTATAAATGATGAGATTATCAGTCATTTTTATTTTCTTTAGGCTATATTTTTCTATATTTTTTCAAATTTTCTTCAATATACATTGTCATAAAACATTTTATTATTAGTTCATGCTACTAAACATATACCAAGCTGAGCACGGTGGTGCATGTTTGTAATCCCAGCACTTTGGGAGGCTGAGACCATAGAATCACCAGTTCAACGCCAGCCTCAGCAATGGCAAGGTGCTAAGCAAGTAAGTGAGACCCTGTCTCTAAATAAAACACAAAATAGGGCTGGGGATGTGGCTCAGTGGTCGAGTACCCCTGAGTCCAATCTCCAGTACAAAAAAAAAAAAAAAACACATATATACCATTTGTATACTATTTCTTTTTTAATGTTCAACAAAAAATAATTGTTCAGCTTTACAACGTGATGATTCAATATATGTATACATTGCATACTTATTATCGCAAATTAAGTAACACCTCTATCACTATCCACAGTTACCATTTTTGCATCTATGTATATATGTGTTCAATGAAAGTACATAAAATCTCTTATCAAATTTCAATAAAACAGTACAGTATTATTAATTATTATCACTGTACTGTACAGTAATCCCCAGAACTTATTGATCTTAAACTGAAAGTTGTACCCTATAACCAGCATGTCCCCATGCCCCATTACTTCAGCCTCTGGAAAGCACTATTATACTCTGATTTTGAGGTTCAACACATAAGTGACATCACACAATATTTGTCTTCATGTCTGTCTAATTTCACTTAGCATAATATTCTTCAGATTCATCCATGTTTTCAGAAATGGCAGGATTTTCTTCTTTTATGTTTTAATAATATTCCTGTGTGTGTACCAAATTATCCTTATCCATTCATCTATTGATGGACACAAGTTATTTCTATATCGTGACTATTATAAAGAATGCTGCAATAAATATGGAGTGCAGAAATCTCTTTGATATACAGAATTCATTTCTTTAATTGTACACTCAGACATGAGGCTGCTGAATGTATAATAGTTCTATTTTTTAAATTTTTTGAAGAAACTCCATAATGTTTTCCATAATAACTGTACCAATTTATATACCCACAACCATGTACAAAGTTTCCCTTTTCTTCATACCCTTGCTAATGCTTTTTATCTGCATGCTATTTCTGTTCTTCTTATTTAGACTATACAAAAGCTAGAAATCCCTAATAAGCATTATATGTAAGACCTTTAACAGATACAGTGTACTTTTTCAGAGACAAATTAATAATTGCTTAAATACCATCAAAATCTGCCCCAAAAGATAATGGAAATCTCAGATGACAAAAGCATATAAACGTAAATTTAGTTTTTACTTTAATTAATTATCAATGATACTAGATTATAAAACTAATGCAGTGTCAATAAGAAACTGTTATCACTTGCATTACTACATGATCATTAATGATTCAGTTCTTTATAAAAACTTTAAGGTATTAAAAGTTGGCAAATTCATTATAAACTCATTAATTGTTTGGATTTTCATAGATCAATAAAATTACAATGCCATCTTTGCAAAATAGTGTTTTGAAAATTACTGTGGCCACATCATCCCATCAAGAAAACCAACACAGAAAACACTACAAAGGGCATCAGGGCAATACTACAAACCAAGAGAGCTGTTCTTACCAGTAAAATTTGGTCTTTATGGTTCCATTAACATGAGTTGTTGATAATGTTACCTTTGTTCACAATGTCTCTTCAAAATAGAGGGCTGTAGTTGTAGCTCAGTTGTAGAGCACTTGCCTAGCACATGTAAGGGTTCAATCCTTAGCACTGCATAAAAATAAACTAAAGGTATTGTGTCCATCTATAACTAAAAAAAAACTTTTTTAATGGAGGAGGGATCAAAAATGGACACAGTAGATTCCAGGGAGAATCTACTTTTGTTTGCTTGCTTACTTTTTGCTTTGTCTTGTCCTGATGCTTTTGTCATCACATAAAATGATGTTGAAGCCAATCTTGCCACCTTCACCTGAAGACAGATGCTGTGTGACATTTAATAAGCAGTGACTTCAGTTCAAGGGGAAAGGTTGCCTTTCCCTTAACTAAACTATTGCCTTTTAAGCCCTGAAGACATCTGGTGCCAGGGTACACATTCTATACCCACATAGACTTTTCCAACCAGAAGGGGCTCTTTTCCAAGGCTCCCTGATGACAGGCCTATAAGCAACCAATTGACTCCTGCAGTGCTGACTCAAATGATCATCATGCTGCCCAAGACTCAGCAGGACAGAAGGCAAGGCAAGGAAATTAGCACAGAAATAAAAAACTTCAAGCCATGTCCAAAATGAGAGGACTGAATTACATTTTAGAAAGGAATCAGTCACAAATAGATTGTGGCTCAGTGGCAGAGCACTTGCCTAGCATGTGTGAGGCACTGGGTTCGTTTCTCAGCACCATATATAAATAAATGAATAAAAGAAAGGCCCATCAATGTCTAAAAAAAAATTTTTTTAAAAACTAGATGACCAATTTTTTAAAAAAATAGAAAAGCTTTGAGAACCATGCACAAAATCAAAAGGTAACTTTTACCTATAAATACCTTGTGTTTACCCCCATCAGAACTATCACAAAAATGGACACAGTAGATTCCAGGGAGAAAAATCCTGAAGAGTTATTCACATCTTATGCTGAAAGAACTGCACCATCATTAGTGCATTAAAGACTTTGCTCCAAACCCAGTATTGGTTCAATACCAACCTTCAGTCAACCCTAACAGTTTCTCAGACCTTGTCCTCTCTGTGCTCTCCCCTCTCCTGCTGTCTCAGAGCTTGGGAGTCTCTCCACATCCATGTAAGTTAGAGCACAGACTATTGAACTCAACCATCTCAGTCAGTTTAAGCTCCATGGTTTGACCTTAAGGAAATTATTTAGGCTCTCTGAGCCTCCATTTTTTCATCTGTGAGATGAAAACAATAATTGCACCTCCAGGATGGGCTGCAAAGATTGGTAGGATTTGAAGAACTAAACCAGAATAAAACCCATGAGGAGTAAGGAAGGAAATTGCTTTGTCTGCAATGTGTAGAGCATAAAATATAAAGCATCCAGTACATAGTAAACATTCCTTAGATACAGTACATGTCATACTGCAAACTCCATCTTGCCTCCATGTAAGCTCAATGCCTGAAATAGGAACCACAGATGTTTTCTTGAGCCTCTTTGCCCTGGTGGGGTTCTAACTAAAGCAGCATTGAAATATCATAATTCCAAATCAACATGCACATAAATGTAACTTCATTTTATATTTTAGTCAGCTTTTTCATTGTTGTAACCAAAAGATCTGTCAAAAACAATATAAAGGTAGAAATGTTTATTTGGGGTCACAGTTTCAGAGGTCTTAGTACAAATGGCCAACTCCATTGCTCTGGGCCTGAGGTGAGGCAGAATATGAAGACAGAGGACATGACCAGGGAAAGCAGCTCAGGACATGACAATGAGGAAGCAGAGAGAGTTCCACTGATCAGGGGCAAAATATGTACTCCAAAGACACACCCCCCAGTGACCTACCTCCTTCTTCCATACCATGCCTGCCTACAGTTATCACCTCATTAATCCATTCAAGTGGATTAATCCACTGATTAGGTTAAGGCTCCCATAACCCAATCATTTCACCTCTAAACTTTCTTGTACTATGTCACACATGAGCTTTTGGGGGACACCTCACATCTAAACCATAATAGTTAACATCCATTTAAATCTGTCTTTTCCAGGTACTTATCTAATCTATGAAGCTCAAATTTCCTTTAAGGTCTATTTCTCTCCACCAACACATCCACAACTTAGCAACTGCTTCTACACATTGCAGACAAAGCAATTTCCTTCCTTACTCCTCATGGGTTTTTATTCTAGTTTAGTTCTTCAAATCCTACCCATCTTTGCAGCCCATCCTGGGTGGAACTTCCTTCATATATCTTTTCTTACATCCCAGTCAACATTTTCCCTTCATTTTTCTCAAATTCTGTAAGACCTATATAGTCTGAATATCATCAGACTATCTCAGATTGTTAAATATTTTTAAATTTAAAACATTCAAATTTTTAAAACATAAAAAAATAAACTTTAATTAATTTGAGATCATATCAAAGATGGAGATCATATCTTGGTTTATATTAATCACAGAATAGAGAAAGAACTCAGAAATATTCTCTGATGGGAGGAGCATGGTGGTACACACATATAATCCCAGTGGCTTGGGAGGCTAAGGAAGGAGGATCGTGAGTTCAAAGCCAGCCACAGCAACAATGAGGTGCTAAGTAACTCAGTGACACCCTGTCTATAAATAAAATACAAAAAAGGGCTTGAGCTGTAGCTCCATGTTTGAGTACCCCTGAATTCAATCCACAGTACCAAAGAAATAAAGAGAAAATATTCTCTACTTCTTCAGATTTCATAGGTATAAAGTGTATAAAATTACCTTTCATTTAATGAATGCAGTCCATATTCCATACAACAGACTAAGTGCTTTTCACATCTTATCTCACTCAAACTCTTAAAAAGAAATCTTGGGCTATATTAATAGAAATGTAGCATCCAAACAAGACTGACCATAGTAGGACTGAATTTGCGCTAGTCAGATCATATCCAGAATACTGGAGTTCATTCAGGGAGTCGTATTTGGGGGAAATGATGACAGAAGTGAGAAGAGAATTGTACAAAACTTAGAAACCTGCTGCACTGGACACTGGGGCTATGACAACGTATCAGAAAACTAACACTAATGGTCATGAAATATTTGTATTCTGGATGGTCCTTAAAGCAAAATAAGAATCATACTTGGAAGGTACAGGGAAGAAGAATATTTCAGTTCACTATAAGAAAACCTTTAAAATAATTAAACACACTAAAAAACTGTATGAATTTTCTTATGCATGTGAGTGCTCCCTGTCACTGTAGCTGCTCAAGCAGAAGGTCAATCACCACTTCTCAAAAATATTAGACACAAAACCCAGGCAAGAAATGAGAGCTGGGACTATGTGGTCTTGAGGCCAATTCTGGCTTTGTAATTCCATGTGTGAAAAGGAGTAGGAAGAGTGTTTTAAGTCTGACAGAAGATACAAACTGCACTTGCTTAAATTAATTTATACAAGACATTAATACACAGTAACTTAATAAATAGTCTCTAAAGAAAATGTTGCCAACATATCACAATAATCTGTTGACTAATAAATTAAAATTACAGTTTAAATCCAACCTACAATATTAAACACTTATAGGTCTTGCAGACAATTTACCATCATGTGTGACAAACCAGATAGAGGCTTCTCTTCCTCTCACTCTCTTCTCTTTCCCTACTGTAGTTCATATAGAACTCACTATCATCTACTGCCAGCAAAGACCATTATTGTGAGTTTTCTAATGGTATCATCCTACTTAACATTTCCATTTAGATACCCAAGAGATATCTCAAAACATTTCCACAACTGGACTCCTAATAGCCAGCTCCTACCCACAGTCAACCCAGTCTTCCTCTAATTTTCCTAGTCTTAGTAAAGTACCATGTCATTTCAAATTTACTTCATCCAGAAGCCTTGAAGCCATCCATGAAAGTTCCTTTTTCTTATATCCCATATCATGCATGTAACCCAGAACTAATTCTTCAAAACCTTGCTCCATCCAGTCTCTCCATGGCTTCTACCCATACTCTAGTCTGTTCCAACCTCATTTCACTTCTGAATTTCTACAAACCCTTAGAACCAGTCTGCCTTGCCCTAACTTTTATATCTTAATTATAATGTCTCTATTCCAATACCTTTTCTTTTGATTATTTTATATTTCTATGTAGGCAGTCAAACTGTCTTCAATATTATGTGCTTTATGCTTTTCAACATTTTTGCTTCTTTTTTCCATCTCTTGATTATTGCAATACAATATTGAATACCATTTATGACAGAAGATATTTTTTTGGTCATCTTTTAACATATGAAGGTGGAAAAATAGGTTTTCATGCATGGAAAGAAAATCTCCCCATTATAGGATATAGAAAATATTTTATTAATTTTTAATTTATTAAATTTATACATTTTAAAATACAGTTTGCTTAATATCTTAAGATCAATTGAAAGATCTCATTTTATTTTTGAATTTTTGGCTAAAAATAGAAGCCACCTCACTTTTACTTACTCTTTGAATAATGTAAAGCAACTCATAAATTTAACAGATTAAATCCTTTTAAAGCATTTAACACCACTTACATACATAATTAAATTCTTTCAGATAATTCAAATCATAATTACTCAATATACCTGATTCTTTCAAATATGCTAAATACAAAAAGGCATATTACAAATTGAACACATAAATTTTTCTTATATCTTTACTCTTATAAGTCTGTTAGACTTTTACTTTAATGTCAAATTTTATAGCAAATTTCTAAAATCTTGAAAAGATAAGAACAGAACCTTCTGAATAAAATCACACATATACATTTTCTCCCTCTTCAAACTGCAATTAAGGACTCTGATTTTTTTTAAATATTTTTTAATTGTACACAGACACAATGTCTTTATTTTATTGCTTTGTATGTGGTGCTGAGGATTGGAACCCAGGGCCTCACGCATATGAGTCAAGCACTCTACCACTGAGCTACAATCCCAGCCCCAAGGAATTTGATTTTATTAAATAAAGAAATGCATTCACAAATATCCTACCGCACACCTGAGTCCTGATAGAAAGTTTTTCTTAAGAGAGAAAAAGCACAGGTTGTTTGAACTAAGAGATACTGAAAACACTGAGGACATGCACACAAGGGGAAATAAAGACCATACTTACAATATTAATGAATATTAATGTAGAAACACTAGTAGTCTTCCTTCACTATGCTCTATGAAGTCTAACATCCAGACTTTCACCATCCTAGGCATCTGATAAGCCCGAAAGGATAGGTAGGGGTTTTTCCTTAAGAAATGATCTATCCTAAAGCAATAGTGCTCAATTTTTTACCCTACAGGACACAGAGCAATGTCTAAAGACATTTTTGGTTCACAGCTAAATAGCGTACTACTAGCATCTAGTAGATAGCAGCCAAGAATGTTGCTATATTTCCTGTAAGGCACAAGAAAGTCCCCCATAACAAAGAATTTTTTAGCCCAAAATGTCAGCTGTGCTGAAGTTGAGAGACCCTATCCTAAAAAGAAGCTCAAAGTTGATAAATCCTGAAAATGAATTCAAAGTTTCTTTGAGTGAACTTTTTATTCCCCAATTCTTGAGCAGGAAGTAAAGAATTACCAGACATCTGAGGAAAACATTTAACCAGGAAGATAAGAAAATAGCTTATGGAAAGAAAAGAAGAAACTGAGCCAATGAAGAGAGAGTTAATTTCAAAAATGTGTCATTCAGGGATAAGGCAAGATGGCAACTGAGTAAAATATTCCAGCAATTCCAGCAGCGGACTCCCCTCAGAACTATTCACACACCAAAACACTTTTTGCAAAAGCTAAGGAAATCAAGCAAGAGACCATAGTATAATGGTTTTAGTATAATAATTAGAAAAATCTAATCGAAGAAGGCAGAAGGGAAAAGGTTGCCTGTATCAACACTCACCCAACTCCAAGTAACAGAGCATGGAAAGACACCTTTGGCTTTCAGGAAGGAGAGGGAATTAAATCCAGTCTTAGATAGCAAATTTCACAGGCCTGCTACTGTGTAACTAGTACTGGGCAAAGCCTGACACTGACTGTAGAGACTGAGCCTCTGGATCTGTATTAACCTAGTGGCCAAGAGACTACCTCTACTGCCACTCCCCAACTTGAGGCAGTGCCACATAGAGAAAATTCCACCACTGGTAAGTAGGACAAGAACAAAAACACAAGACTTTGCAGAGGAACTCAGCACCAACCCCTATGGTGAAACCTAGAACTTGACAGACCCTTATTGCCCCTATTCCCAGGCACAGTGTCTGTGGATGGAGCCTCTGGACCCTCAAGGGACTGATCACCCCCCATCATTCCCACAACCCCAGCAGAACATAAAGAGAGTGATTTTCTACTTAGTAGAACAAGAGGGAGGTAAATATCAAGTCACTGCATAGGAACCTGGATCCACTCTCTTCATGGTGAGTTCCAGAGCCAGGCAGAATCCCACAGTGCTTACCCACAGACCAGTGATTGTGGATGAGGTGTTTTAGACCTGCCCCAGCCCAGAAGGAAGCTTGGGGGGATAAAGTACTCTTTTTAGCCCTCCCCAAGTTCATTCTGAACAACACACTAATGCTGGATTTGGGACAAACCTGGTCTTGACATACCCTGTAGTGTTGAAACAGTAACAATACACCAAGAGTAAACTGAGGGAAAACCTAGACTTAAGGCATCATCTACTGCTGAAATAATAGAAGTGACCACAGGCTCAAAGAAAATAAGTAGCCTGCTTAGAATTTCCAAAAAGACAGACACAAAGACAGAATTCTAAAGAGTTGAATAAATACATATTTAATGCTTCAATATGCCAACTAGCTTCAAGAACTTTCAGAGAGTCATGACCTCACCTATTGGACAAAATAAGGCACCAAAAACCAACCATATAGAAAACAATATATGCAATAATATATGGACAGAGAATTCAAAACAGTTGTTTTAAGAAAACTTATGAGTTTCAAGAAAATACAGAAATGATTCAGTATTCTATCAAATTTAAGAGATTGAAATAATTTTTAAAAATAAAACAAATCCTTGAGCTGAAGAGTACATCAACCAAAATTTTAAATGCAATAGAAAGCATCCAAAAGCAGAAGATCAAACAGAAGAATTACTAAACTCAACAAGGTTACCGGAAAATAGATGGTCAGAAGAGAAAGGGGGAAAAAATGAAGGAGCATAAAGAAAGGATGGGAAATGTTGGGACAACATTAAATGAGCAAATATTCAAGTTACAGGGGTTAATGAGGGGCTTGAGAATGACAAAGTGTGGAAAGCTGATTTTAAAAGATAACACTGAAATCTTCCCAAACCCAGAGAGAGATACAAATATTCACATTGTCAGTTTCAACTTAACTAAGTCTACTCCAAAACAAATTGTAATTAATCTCTCAAAGGTTAAAAAGAGGATTCAGGGCTGAGATTATGGCTCAGTGGTAGAGTGCTTGCCTCACACATGTGGGGCCCTGGGTTTGATCCTCAGCACTATATAAAAATAAAATGAAGGCATTGTGTCCATCTACAACTAAAAAAATATTTTTAAAAATTAAAAAAAGAAAACAAGATTCACACAGCAGCAAGAAAAAAGAAACAAATAACCTATAAAGGTATCCCAATTTGCCTGACAGCAGACTTCTAAGTATAAATCTTTCAGGCCAGGAAAGAGTAGAATGAGATTTTCACAGTATTAAAAGAAAAAAATTCCCAGCCAAGAATTTGCTACCCAAAGATAGCCTTTATAAATGAAGAGAGAGAAAGGCATTCCCAAACAAAAGCTAAGGGAATTTATTATCATCCGATATCTTCTATAAGAAATGCTAACAGGGGTTCTTCAAACTGAAAAAAAAAAAATGCAAACATTTGAAGACATAAAATGTACTGTTAAAATAACTAAACAGAAATTTCATAATGCTTTAATATTATAAACATACACAAATCATTCATTTGTGGTGTGAAAACAAACAAAATGATATAAAATTATAACTATATTAATACATTAAGAGATAGGTAATACAGAAATATAAAATGGAACATCAAAAATATAAAATGTGGGTAGAAACATAAAAGTATAGAGATGTTTATTTGTGCTTTTTCTTTCTTTTTTGTTTCTTTTTCTATCTTTATCTTTAATATTAAGTTGCTATCATTTCAAAATAGCTTGTTATAATCAAAAATATGTTACTCATCTCCTTAAAGAAAAGATACTGACTCTATAAAACTATGGGAAATTTAATAAAAACAGATCTCACAAATTAAATTCATATACCAAGAATGAAATAAAAATCAATAAAGTATTGAAAGATGAAATTGAAGAAATCTCCTATAAAGTCAGCAATAGGATAAAGAAATAAAACCAGAAAGAAAAGGGAAGGATAATATTAGTACATGAAGTATTATATTTAGATAATATACATTCAAAAAGGACAGAAGAAAATCAACAAAGAATGTTACAGAAATTTTAACAGAATGAAAGAACATGAGTTTCCAGGTTTGAAAGTTATAACAAATACCCAACTTAATGGATTTAAGTAGCATCTCCGACTGCTAGAAATCAGTGGGAAAATGCCTTCAAGTTATAAAGGGAAATTGCTTTTGTGCCTAGATTATTAGATAATAATTTTTATGGTATTTTGAAAAAATTTCAGACACAAAGCATATTTTAAAATACATCTCTTAGGTGGACATATAGAATAGAAAAGAAAAGTCAGAAGTAAAACCTCATGTATTTGGTCAAATGCTTTTTGACAAGGATGCCAATGCCAAGGCCATTCAATGGAGAAAGTACAATCTTCACCAAATGGTGTTGAGAAAACTGGATATTCACATGCAAAAGAATGGAGTTGAACCATTACTTTATATAATATGTAAAAATTAACTTTAAATGGATCAAAGACCTAAATGTAAGACCTAAAACTATTTTTAAAAAAAAGCTAATAGAAAAGATGGAGGAAAAGCTTCATGATTTTGGGTTTGACAGTGTCATAAAAATTAAAATAGAACTACCATGGAATCCAGCAAACTCACTTCTGAGTATACATAATAGAAAGGAGAATTTTGAAAAATATATGCACCTTCAGGTTTATAGCACTACTATCTAGAATAGCCAAAAGATGGGAGCAACCCAAGTGTCACTGACAGATGACTGGATAAACAAAATATTGTGTGTACATACAATGGAATATTATTAAGGCTTTAAAAGGAAGGAAATTCTGACTAAGGCTACAACGTGAATAAATCTTGAGAACATTATGCTAAGTGAAATAAGCAAGTCACAAAAAAATAAATAAATACTATATGATTTCATTGATACGAATACCTAGAAGAGTCAGATTCATAGAAAGTAAGAGGGATTTGGAGAAAAGGGAATCGGAGAGTTATTTAGTGGGTATAATTTTACTTGTGTGTGTGTGGGGGGGGGGTGTTACTGGGAACTGAACCACAGAGCACTTTACACTGAGTTACATCTCCAATCCTGTTTATTTTATTTTGAGACAGGGTCTCAATAAGTTGATGAGGGTCTTGATAAATTGCTTGGCCTCAAACTTGCAATTCTCCTGGCTTAGCCTCCCAAGTAAATGGGAAGATGAAAAGAGTTCTGGAGATTGGCTTCACAACAAGGTGAATGTACTTAACACTATCACAATTTACATGAAAACTGGTTAAGAAGGTCAATTTTATGTTATGTGTATTTTACCACAATTAAAATTTTTAAAAGTCTTTAAATGTAGCTACCATTTCTTAAAAAACTATGAATTTATTAAAAGGCCACACAATGACTCTATGCAATGGTTCTTCCTCTTCCCTTCCCTTGGGCATCAGCTAAGGGAAGAAGAAAAGTTGAAGAGGCTGTAAAGTGAGAAGATACCCAATTTGTATCCTGGACCCGAAAGGGAAAACGCAATACTGTTAGAACAGCTGCCAAAATTTTGTGCAATCTATGGATTAGATGCTACTCACGTGTAAATGGGGATATCTAATTTCAATGATTAGTACTGAAGTTATGTAGAAGAAAATGCACCAATATATTTGGAAATGAGAAGAGATCGTATTTGCAACTTGACCTTAAACAATCCAGAGAAAATTATCTTTATCTTCTGAGATTGTCTGTTCATTTTACCTATTTTTAATTTTATCTGTGTTTCCTTATTATGGACTTTGAGAGTTCATAATATAGTCACGATACAAATAGTTATCATAATTCTGTCTTGCAAATATTTTCCCTCAATCTCTGGCTTGTGTTTTTATCCTCCTAACAGTGTCAATAAAGTAGCAAAACAATTTTGATGAAGTACAACTCAGGTAATATAAATCATTCAATCTTGTTCATTTGGAAAATTCACTTGACTGGTTTTTCTTTCTTTCACTTCAATATGAATTTCAGAAACAATTTGTCATTTTCAAAGGGAAAAAATTACACCAGGATTTTGATATTATTATTATTTTAAAATTTTAAGGGCTGGGTTATGGCGCAGTGGTAGCATGCATGCTCGCCTAGCACATGTGAGGCATTGGGTTCTATCCTCAGCACCACATAAAAATAAAATAAAGATATTCTATCCACCTACAACTAAAAAATAAAATATTTAAAAAAAAATTTAAGGTGAAAACTGCAGTCATTGATTTATGACCTTTTTCTTGGAGCTTAGTGTTATCAATTTCTTTCTAAGTACTGCATTAGCTACATCCCACAAATTTTTGTTACTTTTACTTAGTTAAAAGCACATTAAAAAATAAATGTTAGAAAAGATCATATCATAGCAAACAAAAACATTTATTTTTCTTCCTAAACATAAAAATAAAAAAACAAAGTTGAAATAAGAGCACCTATTGTGCATCAGCAGATGCACATGTAGATTAAAAAAAAAAAAGCGCACATTAATTTTTTTTTGGACTTATCTTTTGACCCATAGGTTATTTAAGAGTATGTAGTTTAGTTTCTTAATATTTGTGAACTCTCCAAATACTTTCAGTTGCTTATTTGTAATTTATTTCATTATTGAAAGTTTATCAAGGCAGTAAACTGAGAACATTTTAAAACTCACTTTTTGTTAATCTCTCTTAGAGGTCACTGTCCCTCATTACTCAAATGCCTTGAAAAATGTTTAATTATTGGTTTAATTATTTTAGGCAAGGGAGTAGATTCTATGTAGATTATTCCATGGTAGCTAGAGAAAAAGTTCTTTGAGACTCCACTTAAATTCTTATTTTTAAAAGATCTATTTAACTATTTGTGAACTTTTATTCCTCTAAACACATTCTAGAATTATTTTACTAGGGATAAGAAAAGTATGACTCATACCATTTGGGATTGGATTAATTTCAGGAAAATTGATTCCTTTGTAATATTAAGAAATATCATCATAAGTCATGGAATGTCAATATGCTCATTCAATTCAGATTCTCTTCTATGAATTTAACTAGTATTTTTAATATTTTCTTTGTGGAGATCTTGTATTATGGATTAGATTAATCCCCAAATACTTTGATTTCTATTATTAAGAGTTGTTATTTCTGGTGGGAGAAACACAACAAATTTTTGTATCCAGTAAACTTTCTGACCCATTTTATTAAGTCTAAGGGTTTTTTAATTTACTTGGTGATATGGTGCAGGCATGGTTTCAGTGTGTCCACTAAGGGTTCATGAACTGGAGTTTAATGTCCATTGCGAAATATGAAAAGGGTGAAAACTTTATCTAACAATAGTGGTTACAGATGGGGGATTTTCTGATGCGATTAGAATTAGATAAATTCATCAGGGTGAAGATCCCATAATTGAATAGTAGTTCTTATTTTACAATAGGCTAGATGATAAACACACACACGCACACATACACACAGAGTCTCTTGCTGTGTGATATAACCAGCATTGCTTCAGGCATCTGTCAGTAAGAAGGCCATCACCAGATATGATCCCTAAATCTTAGGTAAATAGACTTCTTTCCTTTATCCAGTCTTGGTATTTCATTATAGCAACAAAAAATGGATTAATAACATTGGTTTTTCTAAAGAAATGACTATAAAATCTGAATATTGTATCTTCCTTTCCACCTCACTTATTTTGTGAGGTAAAATTCAAGTCTTTGATATGAAAATAAATGAATGTACAGTGTCTCCATTAAATCTGATATTTAGAAAAAATCATAATTTTTGATATTGAATCTTAAGTAAGTTGCTTTATAGACCTCATTTGCTTAAAGTTTTTTATAATCATTAGATATTGAACTTTAATGATTTTTGTGTAACGATTGAGATAAACATGATTTTTTTCTTTAGTTCAATAATTATATCAGTAGATTTCTTGTATGGAACATTTTTGCCTTTGTATGATAACCATCATTCAATATTTATATATAACTAAATTTGTACACTACTAAATTTACTTAGCCAATATTATATTTAAGATTTTTGAGGTTGCCTTCATAAAAGTTAATTTTCTGTTCTTGTGTTGCCTGTATCTGGTTTTACCATCAAGATAACTAGCTTCATATAATAAGAGGGCAACATTTATTTTTTCATTTTCCAGAAGAACTTATAAAATTAAGAGAAATCAGTTGTGCCATGAAAATTTGATGGAAACTCCCTTATAAAGACATCCAGCCTAATATTGGGGAGTAAGGAATATTTGTACTGGAACTAACATCTAATTAAATAAATGATGGAGGCAGATTTTTCATTATTGGAATAGACTATAAAAAAACAAGAGAAGACTCTAGAATGATCCATGTAGCCATAGGTTAGAGTTGAGGACATCAATACAAACTCATGTATAGCTTGATACGGATATAAATGAAAAGTATAATAACTGTTCATAGTTGTGCATATATATATGTATATGTATATATGAATGATAGTAGACACACACACACACACTCTGTCAGCTATGAAGGCCTAGAACCAATGATAGCTCAGCAGTAAAGAGTGCAATACCCAGCTCGTATTCACCAATATTATCCTCCAGTTAAAGGAATCTGGGCTCCTTTGAGAAATAGCTGACCCTCAAAGAGGGAAGAAACATATATAAAAATGAGTCTAGAACACCTTGTAGTGCCCAAAAGTAAGAAAATGCTAAAAAATGAATTTCTAAAAACATGTACTTACTCAGTGATGGCTGTACATCAAAGAGAAACAGGGGCCAACTGAAAGAGCTCCCAGTGGCCAAAGCTAGCACAATTTAAACAACAAAATAAAGTGGCATTGAATTACAATAAATCTCCATGAATTCATACCAATGTAAGTAAATCATTGGATAAGTAAGTAAATAAATGGGAGAAAAGAGCCAAAGATCCCATACAGAATTCTAAATCATTTATGTAGATATTCCTTCAAGGAGATGAAGCATAACTCACCACTCCATAGGTGTGGGCTCCGCATGGTGATTTCCTTCCAAAGAATACTGAATGGAAAGAAGAGGAAAAGAATAACTATACAGTAGAAAAAAACTGAAAAACACTACCTCAGTCAGTTATTTGAGATTAACATCACCAGTAATAGATCATGTTGGGTATGCACCTTTAATACAGTCTGATGACAATGGTACTTTAATATCTGTGCTCTTCCTCCAAAATTCATAGCTACCATCTAATTATATGAAAAACATCAGTCAAAAATTAGCAAATACAATAAAAGGGATAGGAAGAAATTTTTGAAGGCGATGGATATGTTTATGGCATTGATTGTCCTGATATTTCCTGGGTATACACTTATGTGCAAACTTATTAAGTTGTATATATATTAAGTACATATGACTTTTTGTGTGCCAATCACACCTTAATAGAGCAGTTTTTAAAAATTAAGCAAATCTCCATTGAGAGACCAAATGACTTTAATCTTGAAACCAAATATCTATTTTTTTTTCGTTTTCCCTCATGGGTAAAATTTTAGGACATTAGTCATTTCTACAAAATACTTGAACACTGTTTCTCAAAATTGTTAAGGTCATCAAAAAGGCAAAGTCTGAGAAACTGTCACAAGCAGGAGGCATCACAGAATATATCATATTTAAATATGATATGGTATGATGAATCCTGGATTAGAAAAAGGCCATTAAGTAAAAACTAAGAAAATGTGTATAAAATGTGGACTTGAGTTAATAACATCAACATTGGTTTATCAGTTGGGAAAATGTACTACACTAAGGTAATGTGCATGCCAAACTAAGTTTCCCACTAGGGGACACTACATGTGGAGTACATAAGCACTCTCTATACTCTAAGTTTTCTGTAAATCTAAAATAATCTGAAAAATGAAAACAAAGGCTCATGTTAATAAGAAAATAAACAACTAGAAATACACAGGGAAAGGTACCCTGAAGCATACAATACAGATTCTGAAATTATTATTCAGATTGAAAATATCTGGTTACATTTTTAAAGTCAAAAATATGGGCAAAAATCAGTGAGAAGTAATTCCATTCATTCTTCTTCCCAAAGATAGTATTAAAAGTAATTTTTACCTATATTTTAAATTCCTCAAAAGAAGACTCAAAGCTTCTCTCAGTTGCTTGTTACAATTTTTAATTACTTAACTATCCCTCCCAAAATTCTTCCTTACAACCTACTGAATGTATTTCATAATACTATAATTTTAGGTCATCATCCCTTTGATTTCCTTTAGTGATGATATATATATGGAATATCATATTTTGGATACATACTATGCAAATACTTGAAGACAATTATGAAAATGACCTTTAGTATTGAGGCCAAATAATGTCTGTTCTTTAACCTTTTCTCAAAGGGTCATATTTTCTAACTCTAATCATATTTATGATTTCCTTAGAAGTTTTTTAGCGGTAGACTCAACAGTGCAAAGGAACAAACTATTTAGCAGAATTGCAGCATCTTAATGGCACTGCTAAACTTCATCAAGCAGATTTGCCCTTTTCTTAAGCCATACTCAGACTTCAGGAGTTAAAAAGAAAATGTCAAAACTTTGCCCTAAGTAGCAAAAATTGTATTCTGTCATTAAAATGGTATCTCTCTCAAAAAATAATACTGTTCATGTTCAAACATCATTATAACTTTTCCAAAATTAGGAATATAGCATTCAAATGCATGACATGACCTACTTTGGCAAATGTTCAATAATTAGATTGTCAGACAAACCATACTTTGATAATACAGAAATTCAACTTGTAAAAATTCTGGTTTGTTTCTTTATACACATAGACTAACCTCTCTTTTTATAATTATTTATATTGAAAACTAGATATACAGTAGATTATAAATCCTAAGAGTCTGTCCAGGTAAATTGATCTGAAAAAGATTATTTTAACTTTCTAAAATCACTTATTATTGATTTATTTGATCCTTATGAAGTTAATTTGATTTATTTATGTGTTAAACAACCAAAATTCTACAAATGTTCAGGAAGAAAGCGCTAATATGCTATTTTTGAGATGTCATCTATTCCAATTTCTACACATCTTTCACATTTAAATTTTCACAACTCACTTGAAGCTAATATGCTCCTCAAATCAAACTCATCATACCTAAGAACTAAGAATATAATGAAATTCACAAAAACTTGATTTATAGATCAATTCTTATTTTATTATGTTTAGATTACAGGGATTAATCCCAATGTGAAAGCACCAAATCCATGGTTTTAAGTTGTCATTTTTTCTCATCAATCTTTTACAACCTCTAACATCAACATTTTGATCCCTCATTTATGTGGGATAAGAAGATAGCCTTTGGCCAAATCTGAGGAAAGACTCCTTTTTATTTTATTTCTTATTTTCTGTTTCAGATTCTCTCTCCCAGAAGATTCCCTCTGTACCAGACATATTTTGCCCCACCTATATTCCTAACCCTAACCTAACTCTCATACAGGCCAAGAGCTTCTTACTGCCAGCACCTGTAACTCTGCCTGAGCAATAACTTGAACTGAAGAACCATGTTTCATTGGACAGACTAGTTAGTCTGGGAAGTTAATGCATTCAGGATCAGCTCTTCATTGATAATAGGAATTAGTGAGTAAGTACTCCGGGCTTGCTTGTTCCTTGGTGGAACAATTCAGGTATGGTTACATAGCACAGAAGAAATCCCCATGGGCATTGAGCTCTAGTTGCCCACAATGGCAGTTTTCTCTTTAATGTACTTATTTACTTCCTTCCTTTCTGTATTAGTCAGGACTCCCCAGAGAAACATAATCACTAGGAGAGAGGGAGAGAGGGAAAGAGGAAGGGGGGGGTAGTTTTTCTGGGGGGGAGTACTGGGGTTGGAAAACAGGGGCACTTTACCACAGTTACATTCCCAACCCTTTTAATGTTTTTATTTTGAGACAAGATATTACTAAGGTTCTTAAGGCCTCACTAAGTTGCTAAGGCTGACCTCAAACTTTCAATCATCCTACCTCAGCCTCTGGAGTCACTGGGATTACAGGTGTGGGCCACCAAGCCTCTGCAGATAGACAGATCTATTATAGGACTTGTCTGGCATGCTTATGGAGACCAAGAAATCCAATGATCTGCCACCTGCAAGCTAGAGAACCAGGATTGCTGGTGATGTAATTCAGTCTTTGTCTTAAGGCCTGGGGATGGGGAAGCAGAGTAAAAGGAGAACCTGGTGGCATTAGTCCCAATCTACATCCAAAGGCCCAAAAATCAGAAGCACCAAAATCTGAGGGCAGGAGAAGATGGATGTCCCAGCTCAAATAGAAAACAATGTCACCTTTCCTCTCTTTCCATTCTATTCAGAACCCTGATGGATTGGATAATGACCACCCTCTTTAGTGAAGGAGATATTTTTCTAGTTCAAATGTTAATGTCTTCCAAAAACATTCTCACAGACACACTGAGAAATAATGTTTTGGGCTGGAGATTTAGCTCAGTGGGAGAGTATTTGCTTAGCACATGCAAGGCCCCAGGTTCAATACCCAGCACTATAATAATAACAACAACATTTTGCCAATTATCTGAGCATGCTTTGGCCCAGTCAAGTTGATACATAAAATTAGCTACTGTACCTTTCTAACAATGTTCTCAGGGATAATTTCCCAAATAAAATTATCTATACTCAAATCTTTGTCTCAGGGTCTAAACTAAAGCCACAATCCTTTTACCAATATTTTCTTATTTTCATTTTCCTCTCTCATGTTAAATTCAGAAAAATTCAACCCCCTTTTTGATAAGTGTATGTTAAAGTTAAAATTTAAGTTGTGATCATGACATTATATAAATAAGGAGCTTTGTTTAATCTCCATAAACACTACATATTTATTAGAGAACTTTTTTTTAATTTATTCTTATTAGGTATACATGACAGCAAAACACATTTTGATTCATTGCACACAAATGGAGCACAATTTTTCATTTCTCTGGTTGTACACAATGTAGAGTGGCACCATATGTGTGGTCATACATGTACCTAGGGCAATGATATCCATCTCATTCCACTATCTTTCCTGCCCCCATGTCTCCTACCCTCTTCTCCCTCCCCTTTGACCAAAGTTCCTTCATTCTTCCCATGCCCCCCTCCATTATGGATCAGAATCCACTTATCAGAGAGAACATTCAGCCTTTGGTTTTGTGGGATTGGATTACTCCACTTATCATTGGATTTTGGGGATTGGATTACTTTGCTTCTCCAATGCCATCCATTTACCTGCAAATGCCATAGTTTTATTCTATTAGAGAACTCTTATTAGTTTTAAGATAGTTTAAGCTAAACATTATAATTATGTTAACTTCCCATAGTCAGACATGAGCTTTCAGATTTCATACCTGCAAGATACTGCTAATTTATCTTTTGTAGCATGAAGTATCTTTTAAAGTATTTGTTTATCTGTATGATTTATTGTGATAGACATGATGGTCAATAATGATACCCATTTCATGAATTCTGAGATATCAAGTATAGCCCCCATAAAATTCAATTGCATTTTCCACACTAATTAAATGGTATTGAAAAGGATTATAAATAGGTTGAAAATATTAAATAAAATTTAATAATTTTTAATTAATATAAGGCCTTTAGCTTTATTTAAATAATTGTGACTAGACATGTCAAATGTGATCATCCATCTGTACTCTTGTTCTGGGCCTCATAGATCTCAGAAGGAGCCTGGGGAATACTAGGGACCACCTAGATCCTTGGAAGAATGAGTCCCCTTCCACCTTCAGAAAGCCCTGTCTACCAAAAGGAAATCAAAGTTAAAGTTGACACCAGGGAACAAGCAAAAGTGGATTTACAAAAGAGAATTTAAGAAAAATAGCTCTGTCATTCCATTCTGCATTCTTGGTTTTTCTCTGCACACAACTGGTAGAGTTTCAAGAAATAAGAGTTAATTATCATTTAACATCCAAAGGCATTCAGTAAGAAGAATTGTTGCCTCTAAGAACTCACACTCAGGAATTGCTTCTGGAATACTTGACGGCCACACTCACAGCACCAAGAGCTTCTAGTGTTAAGGGAAGTGATTTTCTCCCTGTTAAATTTATATAGGAGGAAAATTGGAAGTGACATTTGGAGAAAAGCCTAATAGCAATGCAGTCTTGTCAACAACTTACTGCCCAGGTGAATGATAATTAAAAACTTATATATATATATATATATATATATATATATATATATATATATATATATATATATATATTAGTACTCTTTGGGAGATAAAATAAATTTCAAACTTAAAATGTTCCCTCTCTGAAGGGTCCTAATACTGCACAGTGAACATAATTGAAGGTGCTGAAGAAGCCAAAGAGGTCATTATCCTGAACTAGCTACTCTAAAAGCCAGCAATCATCCAAAATATTCTTCTAGCTCTCTCCTTAGTGGAACGTATATGCAGATCCAGGCTGCTATCCCATGTCCTAAGTTAGTCACCTACGAAACAACACTGTTGCAAAGCCGACTTGAAAGGCAGACCATAAGAAGAAATTCAATGTCAAAATAAGGTCACAAGAAAAACTTGTAACAGAGCTTTTTAAATCCCTTTAACAGCACACACCAAGTTTAGGTTAGTTTTTAAATGTAATTTGTAGTACTGAAAATTTGACAATTAGGAGTCATAAGCATAATTTAATTACAATGACCAAAATATACTGAAGACAACTTTTCTTTTTTTCCACAGATTTTTATTGGGCATTATAGTTGTACATAATGATGGGATGTGTTATTACATATTTATACATGTACACAATAGAAGAATATAATTTGGCCAATATCACTTCCCTGCACCTCAAAGCCAACTTTTCTGATAAAATGTTGTGACTGAGAAGGAAAAACCCCCTAACTGATTGGAGCAGACCACAGAAAGCTAGACCTGTACAAATTGTGCCTGCTCAGGCCCATTTCAAACCTGGCAAAGCCATTCTTCCATCATGGTCAATGAATCATTTATTACATTAATAAAATCGCATGTAATATGGCACAGTTTACAGCTGGAATGTGAATAAAACATTCAAATTTACATCAATTTATTATTATAAAAAGACAAGAAACTAGGGGAAAAAAGAAAAAAAATTAATCCTGAGGGCACAGGAAATCTTTCTCATTTTATTTTCACATAGCAAATGAGCATGACGGTAACTAACCCCTTTCCTCTATGTTATCCTTAATGGTTTATGGCAAGAGAGGGAAAAAGTCAATTAGTATTCTTATCACTTAAATGATGATTTATGATTTATTAAAATATTCATGAAGGAAAATCACACTTTGAAAATTGTTTTGAATGAGGTAACCAAGTATGAATGACATGGGTCCATTTATCACTTTTCAAGAACGTATATAGGTTACAAATGATATTTACTTAGAGGAAGACACTGGGCATATATTGAATTTTAAAGTAATTTCTCCAACAGAATATATGCCAGCTAGAAATTTAAACAAATATTTATGACACCACATGATGAGAGAGATATATTTCCTTTATCACTCTTACTACACCATACCAAGTCTTCTAATACCATCTTTGGTTTTTATTTTTTCCCCAGAAAACCTATCCTGATCCCAAGTCTGTAGAAGGTATCTCCATAAATGTTTTCATCATAGAAAAAGCTACACCTCCTCTATGATAGCTCCTTTCTTGGTGCAACACAAGGTCCCATTTCCCTTCTGGAATCCCTCCTGGCCAACACACTCTGGGAAGTCCAAGTTCCTTATCCCTGCTATCTCCAGCATTTCCCAAAGTGCCTGGCATTCAGTAGGTATTATGCAAATACTTGTTAAGCAAAACATCTCTCAATAGACTCATAGTCACATGTTCATTATTGACCTTTGACTCTCCTCCTTGTAATCTTTGTTAGGATCAAGTGTTTTAAGTTTAGCAGGCAGTCACTTCTTTATAAGTATATTTTGAGGTCATTTCCTTATACTATTATTTAGTGCCATTAAAAAAGTTGCGGCTTCAACTTTAAATAAATAACAGAGATGAATAGATAAAGAAAAGGTGGCATGTACACACAATGCAATGGTATTTGGCCTAGAAAAAGAATAAAGTCTGTCACTTGAGACAACATGGATGAAACTGGAGGATACTATGTTCAGTGAAATACGCCAGATATGGAAAGACAAATGCCACATGCTCTCTCATACATGAAATCTGAAACAATTGATCTAAAAGTAGAGAGAAGGGTGGGAACCAGGGGCTGGGCAGTGAGAGGGGACATAGATGTAGGTTGAGGATTACAGAATTTCATTTACACATGTGAAATGAGTTCAAGAGATCTATTTACAACCTGATGCCTGCAGTTAATAACAATAAAGTACGTGCTTTAAAAATGCTAAGAAAGTAGATTTTAAGAGTTCTCACCACAAAATGACAATTATGTGAGGTGACGCAAGGGTAAGTTAACATGCTCCAGCCATTACACAATGTATATATTCCAAAATACCACGTCATACATGATAAATATCTGCAATTTTATGTCAATGTTTTTAAAAATAAAAAAATTAAAAAACAAGTCACTATGAGACAGCTAAAAAGTTAACATGTAACCATCGCTCAGCCTCCCTGGATCCTTGATTTCCACATCACTCCAACTCAAGTCGCTTTCAAATTTAATAGCACATGATTCTTTGATGTTTCGTTCAAACCAATTAATTTCCATAGTCCTTCTATTGGATAACTACCCCCACCCACCCTCAGAGAGCCAAAGCAGTTGCAGTCCTCAGATTTTTCAGCTAACATCAAAATGCAGTATGACATTGACGGTGATTTTTAAAGGGGGGGAAACACATACAAACAACAGAAGCAGGGAGCCAGGAGTGATATTATTTTTTGGTAAAAGTCAAGAAGCTTCTGGAAAGTAATACTTGAGTAGGGTTTTTATTTAAGTAGAAATTTTATTGACATTTAATCTACTCATGTAAGCCCAGTGTTTTGAAAGACACTAAACAAGAAAAGAAGGGGAAATGGCCTAGGATCCAGACAGACAACAATATCCAAAAACATTGCATCATATAACAAGTTGCTGTGCTTGAACATGTAAGTAGTTTAGGATCACTGGAGCATAAAGTGTGAGAGAAATGATAGCAAGAGATGAGTCCAGGGAAGCAGCAGTCAGGGCTTCAGATGCTGCTAAGGTGCTGCTACCTAGGCATAAGCAGAAAAGCAAACTGATTATGCAGTATTTATTCCTGTACAAAGAGCCTTGTAGCTGACTTGTGAAGAATGGATTTGAAAGTGGTGAGAAAAGAGGCAGGGGGCCAATTAAGTAGCTGTTGCAAAAGACCAGGGAGTGCTGATTAACCAGGATGTTACTTTGATCTTGTGTCACTGCTCTCTTCTAATCAGTATCAATTGTTAGAAGGTATTGATATTCCACACTGCTCTAGGGCAAATGGCTAACCCTAGCGAAATGCAGAAATGGACACCTATTCCAAAGGGATGGAAAACCTTGTTTTTTCTCTTATAGAACCTATTTTCCCCTTAAAGATAGTATTTTACATTACCTTTAAGATGTCAGTCTATGGCACTGAATTTCTGTTGTTCAAGGTAAGCCTATGGTACTCACCCCATCTCCAACATCCCTTCTCTGTAGCACCACTGAAGTATATGGAATGGAACAAGATGCTGTTTTAGTCACACTATTTTGATCAAAAAGATTTAAAACTTGCTCAGTCACTAGGGACAGTTCAGCTAGGACTGACTTAAAAAGAGAAATTCAGTAAGGATTTACATACCTAACAGCAAGAGACCCTCTGTTTTGGAACAATATGGAGTCCCATTATTGTACCTTGCACATAACATTTTATGGCTAAGATGATGATAAATGTAGAATTTTCATCTCATTCCTTAAAAAATGCAAACTGAGAATTTATGTGTGCTGTTATAACAAGTTTTCAATCATTTAGAATTTGACTTAATTGAAATTTTTGGTGATTTACATTTGAGTTGCATCTTGAAGTTCAATCACTCTAATTTTCTGTTAATTGACAATTATTAAGAACTATAGGTCACATATTGTACAACATGGAAATTATTGTTAATAACAATGCATTGCATTCTTGAAAAATGCTAAAGGATTTTAAGCGTTTTCACCTAAAAAAATAATATGAATGCATATGGTAATAACTTGATCTATTTGTAATGTGTGTATGTATATATACATGTCACAACACCATTTTGTACATGATAAATATATACAATGTTTGTTAGTCAACTTAGATTTTCTTTTAATTTTAAAAGCAAAGAATTATAGGCTAAATTCTAAGAGCTTTGAAGTCTCAAAGAACCCTAACACCTACTTTCTGCCCTGAATAACTTGGATCTGTTTGGTGAAACAAGAAAAGCAAATCAATATTTCCTTAAAATACAAATTAGTGAACAAGCAATACACAACAGTCTATAAATTAGTAATTTACCAAATAGTTGAATTTAGATAATTATTGTGTTTGGAAGAGAATGAGAGACAAAGAGATGGAGTGATTCATTCAGAAGAGTTGGCATCTAAGAACATACACTGTAAAAAAGGACAGTCTCTTAAATAAATGGTGCTGGTAAAACTTGAGACTAAATCTCTCCTTCTTGCCATTTATAAAAATCAGCTCTGAAAGGATCAAAGACCCATAAGTAAGACCTAAAACTATGAAACTCCTAGAAGAAACTATAGAAGAAACCCTTGAAGACATTGGTATAGGCAAAGATTTTGGGGGTAAAATCTCAGGCGCACTGGAAACAAAATTAAAAATGGACAAGTGGGAATGAAAGAAGATAGCAGATTAGAGGAAGGATGCCCTTCTCAGCAATTCCTTTGCACCAGATTTACAAAGCAGGATGACTGCTCCTCAAAGAGGTGGGTAACTAAGGAAACTAACTGAAACTTAACACTGAACTGAAAAAAAAAAAAAAAATATATATATATATATATATATATATATGGACACAGAAAGTCAGAAACTTTGAACATAATATAACAGATATCATGTTAGAGAGGCACTGGCTTGGCTTCTGGCAGCAGTGGTGGCTGCTGAGGAGCATAGGCAGAGAGAGGGGACAGTGTGGCAGATAAAAAAACAATTTTGTTTTAATAGGCTTGAGGGAACTGGTGGAATAGAGAAGGAGACTGATCTTATGAACCCAGAGTTGGTGAGTGAAGTGGTTCAATAAAAACCGACCGAAAATTGTTCAGCCCATGTGTGGGTAGTTCACTGGGATTCTGGAATTGCTAGCATGTAAACCAGTCTCCTTTGTGGAAACCAGCAGCCATCTCTAACCACTTGTGGCAGGAAGCAGAGACAAGAGATCTGGAACTCAAAGGAAGTTGCCAGAAATTCCTATTATGATTCCCAGAATATGCCTGAACCAATGACTGAAATTGACACAAAGAAAATTGTACCTGGAGTGGTACATAGTCTCCTGTGTAGAGCAGAGGGCACTTCTTTTGTTCCTGGTGCCACCTAAGAGCTATTGGGAAAATGCCTGTAATGGCCACACAGGAGCTTCCACACTCCAGGGCATTCACCCAGTAATTCGTATGCATAGTGGAAGTTTAGACCCTATGGCCTAAAGTGATTTTACCAGAGACCCCAGAGATCCAGACATCCAGCAAAGACCAACATCTCCCCAGCAAGAGTGGGCATGAATCAAATCTCAAATACCCACTGACAGAGTCCCAAAGGTCAGCAAAGACCAAACCCCAACTGCTGAAACTTCCAGTTTAGAGCTCTACACCACCCTGCTGTAGAAATAAACAATTTGTCAGCACTCCCCAGTCTATCTCACCTTATACTAGGAGACTGGAAGCTAAGGGACACTGCAATGAGCTTTGGCTCCAAGACACAACAACTGGCAGCTGAGAGAACACAGAGATGTTGAACTTATCAACCCTCAGCCTTGACCTGAGGATTACAGAGCCAAAAATAAATACAAAGATTGAAAATCCATCCCTGTCAACAGTTTTGACCACATCAGCATAAACAATCTCTTATTTCTCATTAAGATGTTTTCCTTTTTTCTTCTTTTTTCCTCATTTTTTATTTTTTCTCTTTGAATTCTCATTTTTACTTGTTTTTTAAAATTTTACCTCTTAAAATTTTTTTCAAATGTTATTTCATTGTATTTTAAATTTTTTTTATTTTTTTTCATTCAGCAAGATTTTGTGTATATGGTGTAGGTGTGAGTGTATATGTGTTCTCACTGCACAGATAGCTTCAAAAAAAGGTATAAATTCATATAATTTTACTCTAACTTTGACTACTTTCTCCTGCATGTGTTTATTATCTAGCCTTGGTTTGAATTGGGTGTGTATAATTACATATGGGTTTAAGCTATTTTGACCTTATGTTTGTTTGAGAGGGGATTTTTTGTTCTGGTTTGGTTTGGTTTTATATGTTGGTCTTTGTCCCTCTTATTGCCCCTTCTTCACTCTCTTTCTCCAACAATAGCCAAATTTTTCCATTTCCTCTTCATCTCTTCATTTTTTTAAACTACTTTCAGTTAACTTTGTATTACTCCTTCTTTAAAGCTGACATCTGCTACCTATCTCCTGTCTCTCCTCTGTTCACTTTTTTAAATATTTCAAACTTTTTCTTGCCTTTCTACCATATTTTCTCTTTACTTAAGACACTATAATAGCACTAATAGAATTGTATAGTTTATGTAATTCATAACTTATTTGTGTTGTTTTGATTATTAAAGCAGTGGATGATGTAGTAGACACTGCTGTCCAATGCCTGATCTATTTCAGTTTTTTATTGTTGATACTGATGTTATTATTATAGTATATTCCTATATAAATGGCAAGTAGTGTTATAGATGTCAAAGTAGACACCGAACATTTATCTCAAGGCTGTACATCTGCTACTAACGTGAGTGCTATTCCTGGCTCCCAGCCCCCTTCCTCCAAGAGAGGCTGGAAGGTGATTGGGACACTTCAAGTTCACAGACTAGTGATTCTGCTGCTGAGCAATACTCACAACTCAATCAAGAAACAAGAAATCTCATCCTGCACATAATCTAGCACCACCTGAACCTCAACATTACTTCAACACATAGAATGGGGAAACAGAAACCCCAAACCAACACCTAGACCTCAAGGAGGAACAACATAAGGGGTCCTCAGGTCCCACTACTGGGCATTTCCTCATACATAAAAAACAGAGAGAAGTCTCAACACAAAAAATATAACTACACACAAAATGACACACATACAAAAGAGGAAGGAGACTCCATCTTAATGGATTCATAAGCTCAAGAACTCTGAAAACATGAGTAAACAGGCAGAAAATCTCCCCCAAAATTCATAATCTCCCAACAAAGGATCCCACAGATATTGAAGTGTATGAACTTACAAGGGAAGATTAAAAACTGATTATTAAATTATTCCATGAGCTAAAAGAAGATCTAAGGAACACATTAAAAAAGCAAATACAGGAAATGAAAGACCATTTCAATAAAGAAATAGAGATAATGAAAAAAATCAGAACTCCTGGAAATGTGAGATAATAAATCAAATTTAAAATTCACTTAAAAGGCTTACCAACAGATTAGATTGCATACCAAATATAATTTCAGGCCTTGAAGATAGAACTCCCAGTCTTGAAGACAGAGTATATGAACTTGAATATTTTGTATACATTAAAGGAAAAAAAATAAAAGAACATGATAAGAATATACAAGGACTCTGGGACAGCATCAAGAGAACAAACTTGAGAGTCATTGGTAGAGAAGAAGACATGGAGATACAGGATACAGGCATTAAGAACATTTTCAATGAGATTTAACAGAAAACTTATCCCATATCATAAATGAGAAAGATATCAACATACAGGAGGCAGAAAGGACCCCACATGGATGAGATCAAAACAGAATCTCTGTTCAAATACATTAGAATCAAAATGTCTAACATAGAAAATAAAGAATACTAAAAGTTGCAAGAGAAAAACATCATGTTACATTTAGAGGCAAGCCGATAAGCTCACTTCTGACTTCTCAATACAGACCTTGAAATCAAGGAAGACCTGGACTGAAAGACCTCTCATGTTCTTGGATAGGCAGAGTTAATAGTGTTGAAATGGACATACAACCAAAAAGCAGCATACAATAACCCATCAAAATATGAATAACATTCTTCACAAAACTAGAAAAAACAGTCCTCAAATTCATTTGCAAGAATAAAAGGCCCAGAATAGCCAAAGCAATTCTGAGCGAGAAAAGCAATGCAGGAGGCATCACAACACCTGATCTGAAATTATACCACAGAGCTATAATAACAAAATTGCAAAGCATTGGCATCAAAATAGATATGAAAATCAGTAGAATAGAACAGAAGACAAAGAGAAAAACCCACATACTTACAGCCATCTGATACTTGACAAAAGTGCCAAAAATAAGCATTGGTGAAAAGATAGTCTTTTTAACCAATGGTGCTGAGAAAACTGGGTGTTCATGTGTAGAAGAATTAAACTAGATATCTATCTCTCACCCTTCACAAAATTAAAAACCAAGTGGACCAAAGACTTAGGAATTAGACCAGAACTTTACAACCGAATAAAACAGCATCAACATTCCATCATATTGGTGCAGGCACTGATTTCCTTAACAAGACCCCAAAGTTCAAGAGATAAAACCAAGAATTAATAAGTGTAATGCCATCAAATAAAAAAGCTTCTGCACAGCAAGTGAAATGATTAAGAGAATGAAGAAAAAAACTACAGAATGGAAGAAAATCTTTGCTGGCTGCTTCTCTGACAAGGGATTAAAATCCAGACTATATAAAGAGCTCAAAAAATATAACACTGAAAAAACTAATAACCCAATCAATAAATGAGCAAAAGAACTAAACAAATGTATCTCAAAAGAAGAAGTACAAAAAAAAACAACAAACATACGGAAAAAAATTTCAACATTTTTAGCCATTAGGGAAATACAAATCAAACCTACATTAAGATTTCATCTTACTTCAGTCAGAATGGCAATTATCGAGAATACAAATAATAATAAATGCTAGTGAAGATGTGGAAGAAAGGGTACACTCATACATTATTTGTGGGACTGCAAATTAGTACAACCACTCTGGAAAGCAGTGATGAGATTCCTCAAAAAATCTAGGAATAGAACCATACATATGACCCAGTTATCCCACTCCTTGGTATTTATCCAAAAGAATTAAAATCAGCATGATATAGAGACACAGCCAATCAATGGTCATAGCAGTGCAATTCAAAATAGCCAAATTATAGACACCCCTCAATAGATGAATGGATCAAGAAAATGTGGTATATATACACAATGGAGTTTTATTCAGCCATAAAGAAACATGAAATTATGGCCTTTTCTGGTAAATAGATGGAAAGGGAAAATATCATGTTAAGTGAAATAAAGACAGACTCAGAAAATAAAAGGTAGAATATTTTCTCTCTTGCCGGGTGCGGTGGCTCACGCTTGTAATCCCAGCACTTAGGGAGGCTGAGACAGGAGAATCGCGAGTTCAAAGCCAGCCTCAGCGATGGCGAGGCGCTAAGCAACTCAGTGAGACCCTGTCTCTACATAAAACACAAAATAGGGCTGGGGATGTGGCTCAGTGGTCTAGTGCCCCTGAGTTCAATCCCTGGTACCAAAAAAAAAAAAAAAAAAAGAATATTTTCTCTCCTATGTGGAAACTAGAGCAAACTGGGGGGGGGGGGTAGAGAGTGAGCTATATTGAATATCATAAAGATACAGGGAAGATCAGTGGAATCAAAGAAGGAGATCAAGAGGGAGGGAGAAGGGATGGAAAAGGGGAGGAAATTAATTTAACAAAAGGACATTATGTACATGTATAAATATACCACAGCTAATTTCACCTTTACATATATGTAAAAAGAGAATTAAAAAATAAATGAGTTAAAGGAAGATCAGTAGAGTGGAGAAAGGACAATAGGGCTAGGGAGGAGGGGAAGGGAAAGATGGAAAGTGGAAACTGAAATGGAGTACATCAAAGTCCATGCATGTATAGTTTTATCAAAATGAACCCAACTTCTATATATAACTATAATGCTCTAATTTTTTAAAGGTTGACAAATAGGATTTAATCTAAGTAAAAAGCTTCTGCATAGCAAAGGAGACAATGAACACAGTGAAGAGATGACTTTCAGTACAGAAGAAAATATTTGTAAACTATTTATCTGACAAGGGATTAATATCCATAATATACACAGAACTCAAACAACAGCAAAAACAAAATCCAATTTAAGAAAAGAATAAATGTTCTGAGTAGACATTTCTCAAAAGAGGACATACAAGTGACCAACAGATATTTGAAAAATGTTCATTAGTGCTAATTATCAGGGAAATGCAAATATAAGCAACAATGAGATATCATTTTGCCAGAACAATGGTTATTATCAAAAAGACAAAAAATTTAAAAGATGCTGGTGAGAATGTTGGAAAAAAGAACTCTTGTGCACCATTAGAATATAAATTGGTATAGCCATTATGGAAAACTTATGATCCAGCAATACCACTACTGGATATATATATAAAAAAATATATCAAGGAAATATCTGCACTCCCATGTTTATTGCAACATTATTTATAATAGCAAAAATATGGAATCAACCAAAGTTTCCATCAATGTATGAATGGATAAAGAGATTGTGGTATATATATACATAATGGAATATTATTCAGCTATGAAGAAGAATGAAATTCTGTCTTTTGCAGCAAATGGATAGAACTGGAGGACATCATTTTAAGTGAAATAATCCAATTACAGAAAGATAAATACTGCAGGTTCTCACATTGTGGAAGCTTTAAAAAATTGTTCTCATAGAATAAGAGAATAGAATAGTGGTCACTAAAGGCTAAGGAGGGGAACAGGGATTGGAGAAAATTTAGAAAATTATACCAAAACACAGACAGGAGGAGTTAATTTTGGTATTCAATAGCCCTGTAGTGTAACTATACTCTATAGCAATTTATAATATATTTCAAAATAACTAGAAGATCCAAAGATTTCCAACACAAAGAAATGATAAATGTTGTAAGTAGCAATGTTAATTATCCTGATTTGATCCTTACACATTATATACATGCATCAAACTATCATATTGTATGCCATAAATATGTATAAATATTATGTGTCAATTTAAAAGAAGTAAAGCATAAATAAATAGAATTTTCAAATACACAAGAAGTGAGGGACAGGAGTTATACAATGAACTCTGATTTGCCATTTTAATATTCAAAAGTCATAACCAATGTTTTTTTTAAATCCTCCAAATAAAATCCTAATTTTCAGCTTCTGTCTAAAGACCATTGGCTGCTTGCATATATTTGTGGCTCACAGGTGACAAGTGTACTATTCATAATGAGTGATGACTCTCCAGTGACAGCCTGGGTTGTCAGCCTTCACATTCAGCCTGTCATCCTGATCCCATCGGGCCTTGATCCACACTCACAAAACGTCCATGTGGTGCTTCATTTGCACACTTCTTTCCATCTGGCTTCCTTTGGTTCCCCATAAAGCAATTACAGGATCATGCTTGCAAAATATATATATATATTGACTGATCTAAATATAACAATTCTAAGTCCCAGAACTACAAACAATTTTAGTTAAAGGAATACAACCAAACATCCCTACCAAAAAAAAAAAAAAAAAACCAACCCATAGAAACTGCATGCCTTGAAAATTTTTTTCTAGTCCTAGTTGATGAATCACACAATTAAGCAATACCTCTTACAATAAAATTAAAGTACTGCACATATAGAGGAACTGCACATTAACTGACATAGAATATAAAAGCCATGTTCTTAAGTTTTTATGGTTTCTACTGTCACATTGTTATATTTAATCTCTTAGAGCTTATATTTAAGTTCTCATAATTCTACAGCTTGCTATTTTTTCTCTTTCTCTTTTTTCTAACAATTTTAAAATTATAATTACTGTGGCATCTCTTTAGTGCTTTATTATATTTTATTACTCTGCAGCAGATAGCCTCTCATGAGATTTTTACTGTGCTTCAAAATGATAAATATCTTAGTCCTCATTCACATACCATAAGTAAAAAGTGACTCAGGTCTCTATGAGCTATGTAACATTGGGTTTTAAAAAGTTTGTGTATATACTATTATCACTCCTTTTGAAAATTTACAACATAATTATTAATGTTCTTAAATATACCAACTATTATAGCACTGGTGTGTTCCCCAAATATGTGACCTATATTTCCAAATGCACATCCAAGGAGGTAATAATAGTCCATTATCTCTGTTAATCTATTTAATAATACTGAAAGATAGCTATATTTATGTTCCACCAATTAGAAAATGGGAGCTCAAAAAGTTTGTTCCTCCCCACCCTAAGGTCTCATGCAAAAAATTTCTATTTTTTGAAATAGAAAGAAGAAGATAGAAGTTTCTATCTGACTCTATATTTAGTCTTTAAAATATAAACACATTGACTAATCATCTTGATGGCAAAATGAAGCTCAGCTCCTATATCATAAAGTTAATGTCTATTTTACTCTTCTTATTCATAATTACTGGATTACACCTAAACATTGTCTTCTATTTGGAGACTTTCCCCTCCCTAAAAATAAAAAAAAATTTCCAGGAAAAAAAGAAACACTTTCTCAAGCAACTCAGGGAAATTTATAATAATGACAAAACTGATTTTTTGAAAATCCATCAGTATGTTTATTTCTCTCCCTATCAGTACTTCCCAAATCCTGTCATCACAGCTTGTCTGGACTAATGAAATCACCTTCTGTATGGATAACTACTACATACTTGGCCTCTTCCAATACTTTCACACTGCAGCCCAACATACCTTTTCATCTGCCAATGTGGTGATCACACAAACCATTTGTAGCCTCATCCCCTAAACTCTGTGAAAAAACATAATCAAAATCCTTAAAAAAGGTTAATAAGCTTCATCTGCCACTTGTTCCCCTGATCTTCCATGCTCCAGCAACACTAGCCTAATCTTGCTATCTTTCCAGTTTCTCTTTGCTGTTTCTCAGCCCTAATTCTAGATGTGCATGCAACCCCCACCTTTGGTGAGCTGCCCTCCCTGTGGCTGGTGGACATGGGGAAAGGAAGAGAGAAGCAGAATCATTTTTTAAATTTTTTTTATTTCTTCTAATTAGTTATACATGATCTTAATGTCTATACTAGATTCGAGGAGCCACCACTATGGATCAGATGGTCATTAGAAACTGGCGAGGGAATCCTAAAAGTAAGCCTTAGACTATGCTCATTTCTAGAAATAAATTCTCCCTGGTGTCATCTACCATGGCTTAAAGTTTAAAAGTCAGAATGGAATCTGGAGCACATTAGCAGCCCATCTTGCCCCATGTACACCCTTGACTCAACATGAGCATAGCAGGTTCTGTTAGAAAACGAGAAACTGTCACAGAGTCCATGTGGAGCCCATGTGAGAAAACATGGTGAAAGGGTTCAAAGTGAACTGAGCTGTTGAGAATATCATCATAGCATTGCCTAGGAAAGATACACGGCAAATTCACAAGTATTATCGTTTCTGTGGTTTAATCAAACACAAAAATATTTCAACCCAGACCTGACTCTGGAAGCCATCGTCTGTCCCAAGGGATAAACCCATGAGACTCCTTCCATTATGACAGGTATGAAGTCAGAGAGCACAAAAGTAGAGGGCAGTCAGAAGGAAGGCAAAGATAGTTTCTAAGCACTTGCTTATTAAGATTTTTGACCTCAAAGTGAGTAATGAAATCAATTTTGTCAGCCCAAATCATGTTTTTTCATAGAATAGATGAGACTAGAATAAAAAAATGACTATATTGTGCATCATAATGATGAAAAGACTATAATATGCGCTCACTTTTATTTTAATAATATACGTACATACTTTTGTATAATAGATAACATTGTAAACTGTTCTCTTAGTGTTATTCATGATAAAAAAAAGTTAGAAAAATACTCTTCTAGCAAACAAGGAAGAGTAAAGGCCATTAGTACTTAATGGCAGACATTTCATATAATGGTTTCTTACAAATACCACATAAAAAACAAGGTATTTAAAATAAACTGTAAGAAATCGCCTTTGAAAGATTGATCATTTTATTCTACCTCTATGACAGGTCTCTGTTATTGAATTGTGTATATGCAAAATTCATTTATTGAAATTCTAACCCCCAGTACTTCAGAATGTGACTGCACCCAGAGATAAGCTCTTAGAAGAGATAATTAAAGTTAAATGAGTTCACTGGAGTGGGTATTAACCTATTATCTCTGTTGTCCTAATAAAAGGAAGAAATCAGTTACTAGACATGAAAAAAAGAGGGAGAGAGAAGGCAGTCATCTACAAGTCAAGGAAGGAGGCCTCAGAAGAAACCATCCCTGACAAATCATCTGCCTTCAGAACTAAGAAAATAAAATCCTTGTTCTTTAAGCACTCGGTCTATGACACTTTGTTATGGATGCCCTAGCCAACTAATACAGTCTCTGATGTAAAGAAATGGCAAGTTAGCTCATAATAGCACATGTAGGAAACTGCATGGAGTATAAGAAAATTTTAGATTTTCTTGGAAATACAAGAAGAAAAATATCAGAAACAGACTTCAATAAAATAACTAAAACTGTTTCTAGGGTTTAGTCTTATTTGTTTGTTAGGTTGATTTCCTTAGGAAAGAGGACTTGGAATCATACTGTCATGGAAAAGTTATCCTTCATTTAACTATATAAACATTGTTCTCATCCTATAGTGAATATTTAGGCATTCTCCACTAAGCTTTTCTATTATGCACACAAACCTCCCAGTTTAAAACTCCCTCCTAATATAGCCACAGATAGAGAACTAAAATGAAGATATCCTTGATGACTACTGAAGACAGAACTCAGAAAAGCCATCAAACGAGAGAAGGCAGACAGAGAGCTCCAGTTATAGAATATTACATAGTCAGAGGTACTACACCTGCACTAAGACATAAGCATATTTGGTTAATCGCTCTTCACAGCTCAGAAAATTCAAGCCAGCAACCTTAGAAAATCAGGAAAATAAATAATACATTTGTCTGTTTTATCATCATCTTTTCAGATGTCATGCTGAATCACCCACACATTCAAAAGCTAAGTTTTAAAGTTTTTATAGAACCTTATGCAGATCTCAACACATTTCTTATTATCAGACTGCTTTTATATTCCTTCTGACAATAATTTATCACTTTGCAAAAGTGATTTGAACTCTGATAAGACCAACCAGACACTTTAGATTTTCATATAAATTAGAAAAACTGCTTCTGTCCTCTGTCTAGGCAGGACTCTGTGTCTGTCCTTCTCTCTGTCTCTCTTTTCTTTTTTAATCTAGTGTTCTGTATTTTCAACCTGTTTAAAAATCAGTCTCTTTTTTTTAAATTTTATTTATTTTTTTTTAATTGTGGGTGGACAGAATATCTTTATTTTATTTTTTTTCTATGTGGTGCTGAGGATTGAACCCAGTGCCTCACGCATGCTAGGCGAGCACTCTACCACTGCGCCACAATCCCTGCCACAGTCTCTTTTCTTATCTTCCTGTTTTGTAATGGTTTTTGTTTGTCTACATGAAGCCAAAGTAGCTGTTAAATTCTGAGCCCCAAGCAAAATGTTATGAAGGTTTCCTCTTAGTCCTTGATCTGCCAGCACACACTTCCCATATATTATGAGAAGAATTCACATTGTCTAGCCATTTATCTTTAGCCAGGAGTGGGTCAGCTTCCTACACAATCAGAAAATTTAACAAGAGTAATCAGAACAACTGGTGATTTAGCTTCCTACCAAAAAATAAAAAGTAACTAAACTGTATTTTTTTGGTACTTTATTTTTGTGGTATCTTATGCATAGATATAAGATATAAGATATGTACTATCTGATATTGATCATGCTCTTTGCATCTCACTGATAAAAATGTTTATTTCTATTTGATCTTATGTCATCTCTTCACCCAATAAATTTCACATTTCCAGAATTGCTTAGCTGGAAAATAATTTTTGTTGTCTCATATTTCTTTAACAAATCCTCTTCCTATTTAAACCTGCAAAACTAAAAATGATCTGGAAGTTTCTAAGATAAAATATCATTTTCATTTTTTGCCATTAATTTTTTCTTTATTTCATGTTTTTCTTTAATTGTTGTTTTTAATTGATACACAAAAAGGTACCAACTTACAGGGTACATGTGATGTTTTGATACATTGTGTAATGTTCAAATCAAGATTAAACGTGTGTGTATGTGTGTGTGTGTATGTGTGTGTGTGTATTCTCAAATACTTTGTGTGTGTGTGTGTGTGTGTGTGTGTGTCTGTGTGTGTGTGTCTGTGTGGTGCTGGGGATTCCATGCAAGGCGTTGTGCATTCAAAGCAAGCACACTACTAACTGAGCTACACCCTCAAACACTTATTTTTTTATATTGCAAACTTTTAAAATTCTTTCTTCTAGTTTTTTAAAAAATATGTAGAACATTATTGTTACCTGTAGTCACTCTGCTGTGCAATAATACACCAGAACTTCTTTCTCCCATCTAACTGTAACAGCATTTGTTAAGCAACCTCAATACTCCCTCCCCCACTTTCCCTAGCTTCTGATAAACACTATTCTACTCTCAGCTTCTATGAGATCAACTTTTGTCTTTCTGTGTCTGGCTTATCTCACTTAACACAATAAACACCAGTTCTATGCATGTTGCCATGACAGGATCTCATCCTTCCCAAGGCTAAATAGTATTCTATTGTATGTATGGACCACATTTTCTTTATCTGTTCAACAGTTCATGGACACTTGAGTTCCTGGATATTGTATGTGGTACTGCATTGAAAATGAATGTGCATGTCTCATCAATATACTATTTTCACTTCCTTTTCTGAATCTTATGGTCTTCTTATTTTTAATTTTTTGAGGAAATTTCATCCCGTTTTCCATAGCGGCTATAACTAATTTATATTCCCAAGAGTGTGTAAGGGTTTCTTTTCTCTGCATCCTCTCCAGCTTTTGTTATCTTTCATTTTTTTAATGATGGTCTTTCTTTCTGGAATGATGTGATAAATCACTGTGGTTTTAATTACATTGTCCTATGATTAGCAATGTTGAGCACTCTTTCAAATACCTATTGGCCATTTATATGTTCTTTTTGTGTGTGTGAACTTATATTCAGGTCTGTTGTCCTTTTTATTGGATTATTTCATTATTGCTATTTAGTTGTTCAGCTGTACAGTTTGTAAGTATTTTCTCCCATTCTACAATGTTGTCTCCTTATTCTATTGTTTCCTTTCTTTTGTAGAAGCTGTTTAGTTTGATGAAATTCCATTTGCATTTTTTAATGTTGGTTTTCTGTGCTTTTAAAGTCTTATCCAAAAATCCTTGCCCATTCCAGTCTTGAAGAATTTTCCTTGTTCTCTTCTAGTAGTTTCATAGTCTTTTATCCATTTTATGTTAATTTCTTACATGTCAAGAGAGAAGGTCTAATTTCATTCTTCTGCATATGAAAATACAAATTTCCCAGTACCATATTTTGAAAAGACTATCCTTTTCCCAATGCATATTCTTAGCACCTTTGTCAAAATCAGTTGATTGTAGATGTAGAAGTTTACCTCTAAGCTCTCTATTTTGTTCCATTGATCTATGTGTCTGTCATTTTTATTTCTGATACCTAAATAGCATGTAATACACATAGCAAACATTCAAAAACAGTAGTGCTTGAATAAATTACTGAATGCATTTAAATTAGCCCTTTGGACTTAACAAAATCTAACTGTGCTTTCCTATAAATTGCTATACACTCTGTGAGGAAATTTCCATTTTTTGCTCTAAAATCCATTGAATAATCATGCATAGATTTAGGCTTCCTGAATGCATGTGATTTCATCCTCATTGTCCTAGGATGATGTTCATTATTATAGTAAACTTGTGATTATCCCAATGAAGCAATGCAAAAATATAAATAACCAGAATAAAAGTTCTGGTTTTTTAATACAGTCATGGGTTTGAATTGCCCATCTAGCTAATATTAAAATATGTTTATAGTATCTTTAAAAAAGATATTAAGATTTCAAAGAAGTGTGCTGGATTTTAGAGGAATTTTTAACACAGAATAAAACTTGGTTGTCCATATACAATACTCAAAGTAGGGAAGAAATTCACTGAACTACATGTTGAACACATAAACACCAAACATCATTTTGCTTATTAACCTTCAAAAACTTACCTCTTAATAAAGTAAGTAAATTTGTATTTTCGTTGAAAATCATCTTTCAGCAAAGTATTGAAATAATATTGGACATATATTTGTACTAAGGCTTTGTGTCACAAAGAGACTAGTGGTTCCCATCAGATGGTCCAGACTTCAAAAGGTTTGGTGCTTTACTTTTTGTTTCCCTGTGGCATTGCTAAGATAAAGAATCTGCTTGATTATTCATGGCTTGCAAAATACTCTTATTCAATAGGGTCCATAGATGAAGCAATGAAGCCAATCCTTTACTAGTCTTTCATGTGCATTCCATTTCTTTTCATCAAAAGTTTATTTTATACTGTTATATGCAAATTTGTAACCTCCATTAAATAGGTTCTATTTCAAAGCCTAGGTGAAAAATTTCAAAGCATGCATAGTATATATCTATTTTGACTGCAGAAAAGTGGCAAAGAAAGTTACTGTTAATTCTATTATCTTGAGATCACTGAGAAAACTTCAATGGACACCAAAAAATAAGAATAACATGGTGGCACACACCTCTAAGCCCAGCTCAAGAGGCTGAGAGAGGAGGATCACAAGTTTGAGGCCTAACTCAACAATTTATCAAGAACCTCTCCCAAAATAAAAAACAAAAAGGACTGGGATGTAACTCAGTAGTAAAGCACCATGGGTTCAATCTTCAGTACCAAAAATAAAGATAATCAAATTTTATTATATTACTGGAGGGTGGAAAACAAAAGGAAAAGCATTATACAAGACATGAATTAATTTTATTGTCTCTATTAAAAATTTAACAAACAAAATTTAGAAAATTTTACTTCATTCACATAGTATTTAATGATTGAGTAACTAATGTGAACTATTAGCAAATGTAAGTGGTTAACATTTTTTCACATAATTAGATACTCTTAAGCTTAGTGTCCCTCAAATTTTCACAGTAATTTTCAAGGTAACTGATGCTTTCTACATTTTATATGTTTAAAAAACATTCTTATCAGGTTAAGTAAATTATAAATTCCATGTCACTCTCCACATTTTAAAGTGTTTGACCTTTTAATTTACAATAAAGTTCAGACACAAAAGGTACTTCATGATGTGACCTATCAGTTTCCCAAGGAACTTCTTGCCATGACTCCATATATACCCTTCACCACATCACACCTATTTATTCCATGTACCATACTCCATTCTTTGGCATAGGTTATTTCTTCCTTATGAAACATCTTTCCTTAATCCAGCTTCTGCACACTTTGCAGTGTCCTGCTCACTTCTCCAGACTAACTTTGAATACCCTTTAAAAAAAAAAAAAATGACAAGATACTACAATAATAGAATCCATTGACAGCTCAGTTCATAAAACATCATAGGAGTTCAGAATGTACATATTAAAATGATCTGCAAATTTAAAAATTACATGAGAGAGAATATAGGCAAAAATTGATCACTCCAAAAAAAGAGAAAAAGGAGCAAATACAGGTAGCAAAAGATTACTTCAAGGAGATAGAGATCCTGGAAAAAAACTCAACCAGAAATCATTGAAATGAAGAAAACAATTAACCAAATAAAAAAATCAATAGAAAGCATCACCAACAGACTAGACCACTTTGAAGACAGGATGTCAGATTACAAAGACAAAATATACAGTCTTGAAAATAAAGTTGACCACACAATGAAGAAGATAAGAAACCATGAACAGGACACCCAAGAAATATGGCATAGCTTCAAAAGACCAAATCTAAGATTTACCATGATAGAGGAAGGCACAGAGCTTCAAACAAAAGGAATGTACAATCTCTTCAATGAAATATCAGAAAATTTCTGAAACATGAATGATGAATTGGAAAATCAAATACAAGAGGCTTACAGGACACCAAATGTACAAAATCACAACAGATCTACACCAAGTCACATTATAATGAAAATGTCCAGCATACAGAATAAAGATAGAATTTTAAAAGCCACAATAGAAAGGAATCAGACTACATATAGGAAGAGACCAATTTGGTCTCAATCAGCAGACTTTTCAACCCAGACCCTCAAAGCCAGGAGATCCTGGAACAATATATACCAAGCTCTGAAAGAAAATGAATACCAATCAAGAATCTTATATCCAGCAAAATTAAGCTTCATATGTGATGATAAAAAAAAAAAAAAAAACCTTCCATGATAACCAAAAGTTAAAAGAATTTACAGAGAGAAAGCCTGCACTACAGATCATTCTCAGCAAAATATTCCAGGAGGAGGAAATGAAAAAAATCAATGAAAATCAGCAAAGGGAGGAACTACACTAAAGGAAAAGTTAATCAAAAGAAAAACAACATCAAGTTAAAAAAAAAATAACCCAAAATGTTCAGGGATACAAATTATATTTCAATAATAACCCTGAATGTGAATGGCTTAAACTCATCAATTAAAAGACATAGACTGACATATTGTATTTTTTAAAAGGCCCAACAATATGATACCTTTAAAAGACTCATCCCACAGAAAAGGCATCCACAGACTGAAGGTGAAAGGGTGGGAAAAAGTGTACCACTCATATAGACCATATAAATAAACAGGGATTTCCATCCTCACATCAAATAAAGTAGACTTCAAACCAAAGCTAATGAAAAGGGATAAATAAGGTCATTTCATACTGCTTAAGGGAATCATATATCAATAAGACATAACAGTTGTAAATATCTATACCCTAAATAATGGGGCATCTATGTATATCCAACAAACCCTTCTCAATTACAAGAATCAAATAGACCACAACAAATAATACTGGATGACTTTAACACACTTCTTTCACCACTAGATAGATCTTCCAAACAAAAACTAAACAAAGAGACTATAGAACTCAATAAAATGATCAATAATTTAGATTTAACAGACATATATAGAATATTCCATCCATCAACAAGTGAATACACTTTTTTTCTCAGCAGCATATATGGACCCTTCTCAAAAATAGATAATATGTTATGCCACAAAGCAAGTCTTAGCAAATACAAAAAAAAAAAAAAAATAGAGATACTACCCTGCTTCTATCTGACCATAATGGAATGAGATTAGAAATAAATAATAAAATAAAAAATAGAAACTACTTCAACACCTGGAGACTAAATAATATGCTGCTGAAAGATGCATGGGTAACAGAAGACATCAAGGAGGAGATAAAAAAATTCTTAGAGGTAAATAAGAACTCCAATACAACATATCAAAATCTATGGGACACCATGAAGGCAGGGCTAAGAGGAAAGTTCATTGCATTAAGTTCATTCATTAAAAGAAGAAAAAGTCAACAACTAAAGGACCTGACACTACATCTCAAAGCCCCAGAAAAAGAGAAATTAACCAACACCAAGGTTAGTAGAAGACAGGAAATTATTAAAATCAGGGCTGAAAGCAATGAAATGGAAACAAAAGAAGCAATTCAAAAAATTGACAAAACAAAAAGCTGGTTCTATAAAAAATAAATAAATAAAGTTGACAAACCCTTAGCCACCTTAATGAAAAGAAAGAGAGAAAGAACTCAAATTACTCAAATTTGTGATGAAGAAGGAAATGTCACAACAGACACTATTGAAATACAGAAGATAATTAGAAACTATTTTGAAAATATATACTCAAATAAAATAGAAAATCTCAAAGACACTTACAAACTTCAAGAGGCATGTGATCAACCAAACTGAGTCAAAAGGATATATACAATTTAAACAGATCAATTTCAAACAAGAAAATAGCCTACCAACAAAGAAAAGCCTGGGACCAAACGGACTCTCAGTTGAGTTTTACAAGACCTACAAAAAGAATTACTACCAATACTCCTCAAATTATTCCATAAAATAGAAAATGAGAGAACCCTTCCAAACTCATTCTATGAGGCTAGTATCACCCTAATACCAAAACCAGACAGAGACACATCAAAGACAGAAAATTTCAGACCATTGCTTCTGATGAACATAGATACAAAAATTCTCAATAAAATTTTGGCAAATTGCATACAAAAACATATTTAAAATATAGTGCACCATGATCAAGTGGGGTTCATTACAGGGATGCAAGGTTGTTTCATCATACAGAAATCAATAAATGTAATCCATCACATCAATAGACTTTAAAGATAATTATATCAATTGATGCAGAGAAAGCATTTGACAAGATAGAACACCCTTTTGTGTTCAAAACACTAGAAAAACTAGGGATACTAGGAACATACCTCAATATTTTAAAAGCTATCTATGTTATACCTAAGGCCAACATCATCCTAAATGGAGAAAATTTGGAAGCATTTCCTCTAAAAATGGGAACAAGACAAGGATGCCCTCTTTCACCACTTCTATTCAACATATTCCTTGAAACTCTAGCCAGAGCAATTAGACAGATGAAAGAAATTAAAGGGATACAAATAGGAAAAGAAGAACTCAAACTATCATTATTTTCCCACGACGTGATTCTATACTTAGAGGATCCAAAAAATTCTACCACAAAACTTCTAGAATTAATAAATAAATTCAGCAAAGTAGCAGGATACAAAATCAACACCCAAAAATCAAATGCATTTCTATACATCAGTGATGAATCCTCTGAAAGAGAAATTAGAAAATTAGGAAAACTACCCTGTTCACAATAGCCTCAAAAAATAAAATAAAATACTTTTGTTAAATCAATTTAACAAAGGAGGTGAAAGAGCCAGGCACGGTGGCGCAAGCCTGTAATCCCAGCACTTAGGGAGGCTGAGACAGGAGAATCACAAGTTCAAAGCCAGCCTCAGCAACAGCAAGGCACTTAGCAACTCATTGAGACCCTGTCTCTACATAAAACACAAAAATATGGCTGAGGATGTGACTCAGTGGACGAGTGCCCCTGAGTTCAATCTCCAGTACAAAAAATAAAAAAGAGGTGAAAGACCTCTATAATGAAAACTATAGGACACTAAAGAAAGAAATTGAAGAAGATCTTAGAAGATGGAAAGATCTCCCATGCTCTTGGATAGGCAGAATCAATATTGTCAAAACAACCATACTACCCAAAGCACCATACAGATTCAATGAGATTCCAATTAAAATCCCAATGTCATTAATTATAGAAATAGAAAAGGCAATTAGGAAATTCATTTGGAAAAATAAGAGACCCAGAATAGCCAAAACAATCCTTAGCAAGAAGAATAAAGCAGAAGTCATTACAATACAGACCTTAAACCATATTACAAAGATATAGTAACAAAAATGGAATGGTACTAGCACCAAAATACACATGTAAACCAATGGTACAGAATAGAAGATACAGAGAAAAACCCACATAAATATAGTTATCTCATACTTGACAAAGGTGTCAGAAACATACACTGGAGAAAAGATAGCCTTTGCAACAAACGATGCTGGGAAAACTGGAAATTCATATGCAGCAAAAGGAAACTAAAGCCCTATCTCTCACCGTGCACAAAACTCAACTCAAAGTGGATCAAGGATCTAGGAATTAGACAAGAGACCTTGTACCTAAGAGAGGAAAAAGTAGGCCCAAATCTTCATCACATCATATTAAGCCCCAACTTCCTTAACAAGTCTCCTAAAGTGCAAGAAATAAAATAGAGAATCAATAAATGGGATGGATTCAAACTAAAAAGCTTCTTCTCAGCAAAAGAAACAATCAATGAGGTAAAGATAGAGCCTACATTTTGGGAGCAAATTTTTGTCATATGCATGTCAGACAGAGCACTAATCTCCAGGATATACAAAGAACTCAAAAAACTTAACACCAAAAAAACAAAAAATCCAATTAATAAATGGGCTAAGGAGCTGAACAGACACTTCTCAGAAGAAAATATACAATTGATCAACAAATTTATGAAAAAATGATCAACATATCTAGCAATTAGAGAAATGCAATTTAAAATTACTCTTAGATTTCATCTCACACCAGTCAGAATGGTAGTTATCAAGAATACAAACAACAGGGGCTGGGGTAATGGCGCAGTGGTAGCGTGCTCGCCTAGCATGCATGGGGCGCTGGGTTCGATCCTCAGCACCACATAAAAAAAATAAAGTAAAGATATTCTGTCCACCTACAACTAAAAAAGTAAATAAATATTTTTTTAAAAATTTTAAAAAAAGAATACAAACAACAATAAGTATTGGCGAGGATGTGGGGGAAAAGGCACACTCATACATTGCTGGCAGGACTGCAAATTGGTTCAACCAATCTGGAAAGCAGTATGGAGATTCCTTAGAAAACTTGGAATGGAACCACTCCTTGACCCAGCTATCCCACCCCTCAGTCTTTACCCAAAGGACTTAGAAACACCATACTGTAGTGACATAGCCACATCAGTGTTATAGCAGCTCAATTCACAAGAACTAAACTGTGGAACCAACATAGATGCCCTTCAACAGATGAATGGATAAAGAAACTGTGGTATATATACACAATGGAATATTACTCAATATTAAAAGAGAGGGGCCTGGGGTTGGCTCAGTGGTAGAGCGCTTACCTAGCACATGTGAGGCACTGGGTTTGATCCTCAGCACTGCATAAAAAAATAAATAAATAAATAGATAGATAGATGGATAAATAAAAGTATCGTATCCATCTACAACTAAAAAATTTTTTTAAAAATATTAAAAGAGAATAAAATTATGGCATTTCCATGTAAATGGATAGAGTTGGAGAATACCATGCTAAGTGAAGTAAGCCAATCCCAAAAAACCAAAGGCTAAATGTTTTCTCTGATAAGTGGATGCTGATCCACAATGGGGGAGAGAGCATAGAAACAATAGAGGAACTTTGATTGGGCAAAGGGGAGAGAAGGGAAGGGAGGGGACATGGGGGCAGGAAAGCTGGTGGAATGAGATGAACATCATTACCCTAGATATATGTATGACTGTACATACAGTGTGATGCTACATCCTGTACAGAGAAATGAAAATTTGTGTTGCATTTCTGTACAATGAATGAAAATGCATTCTGCTCTCATATATACCTAATTAGAATAAACTAATTAACACATTAAAAAATAAAGGGAGAGAGAGGCTCCAATACAATTATTGTTAAGAGATTTCAACATTCGATTATCATCAATGGACAGATTATCCAAACAAAAGTGAAACAAACAAAAATCAGAGTTAAATTCTACTATACATCAAATGGTCCTAACAGATATTAACAAAACATTTCTTCCAACATCTGCAGAATACACATTATTTTTATTAGTATGGAACAGTCTCTAGAACAGACCATACATTAGACCATAAAAAGTCAACAAATTTTTAATACATCAGAATCAAATAATGTATCTTTTCTCACCACAATAGAATAAAACTAGATATCAACAACAAAAGAAACTTCAGAAATTATATAGATAGATGGAGACCAAAAAACATGCTAGAGAATGAAAAATGAGTCATCAAGAAAATCAAAGGGGGAATTTATGTTTTATGTTACTTTTTTTAGTACATTATAATAATACATGATAATTCTGTTCATTGTGGCATATTCATATATGCATAGATAACATTATTTGCTCTGTTTCATTCCTCATTACTTCCTCTTTGCCCCAATTCTTTCCCTTGATTACTCTCTCCCAATAATCCCTCAAAAGGAGAATTTTTCAAATTTCTCAAAGCAAATGAAAATGGAAATACAGCATACCAAAACTTATGGGATACTGCAAAAGCAACACTAAGAGGAAAGTTTATAACAAAAAGCACATATACCCCAAATGGAAAGATTTCAAATAAACAATTTAACAATGTACCCTAAGGACCTAGAAAAAAATACCCAACATTTGTATCAGAAAATAAATAACACCTCAAAGTAGAAATGAGACAAAACAAAACAAACAAACAAAAATCTCATTTCCTTCTTACTTTCTGCAAAGACAGTTCCCCTTTTGTGTTCTCTCTTCCACAGGTTTTATCATTTGGCACTAAATTTGTTCCTCCATTGAGATGTTGAGTGATCCTCAGTAAGTACTTCTTATTCATCCCACTATTCCCAGCATTTTGCACAATATCTGCCACAAGATACATCCTCTATATACATTGCTGAAGTGAAAGACTGTATGCAGGTGATAAAGACTACAAGAATTTAAACTCAAGATTTTGAATCTACATTCTTTACTTAACAGACATGTGTGAAATACCACTACTATTTTCTAAGTTTGGTACTAAGCACTTGAGATAGAGTTGAAGGCATGATTCACATCCTGAAAGACAAATACACACATGCTGTCATGCTAAAGAAGGTCAAATATTCTAAAGCTATTAAATGCACATTTGAAATACTGTCTTCCTGGCTCAGTATAATTGCTCAAAATTCCCCATACACAGGAGCTAGGGTTTATCTTCCTGACTTAGGCATTTAACCGTACACCTGGTGTGATGTCTTGAACTTTTCTTCACCTTAGCTAAACCATTAGACAAGCAAAGATACACAAAGGAAAATTGCAATTTTTACAGAATACATAATTACCGATCATAATTTCCAAGCTCTTTTGATTCTGTAGAATGTGACTGGGTAGGCAAAGTTCTGAGATTCTCTGGGATCTAATTTTTTTTAATGGGCTATGTAGATGATGATCACTTATTAAAACATTGTATGAAGTCAAAGAAATTGATTCTGTTTTCTAGAAACACTCCATACCCTTGGTCCAGTCTAGTAACTATTTAGAATTTTTGCAGAAAGAAAAATGTATTTCATTTGAAGTCATTACTGAACTTTTAGAACTAAAAGCTATTGAATGATATTGAAGGGAAACAAAACAATGCACAATTTCTCCTGTTTTTAAGGGACAGTTTCAAAAATTGGGATTAATTCTGACAGAAGCTCCACTCAGAGGTTTGAGGTATGATTAGGTTAGACAGGACCTTTCATGTTTGGAAGTGCAATCTTTGCATATTCATAGGGAAGGTGCTCCCTTGGAATGATGTGAAGAGATGCCAGCAAGCCCATCAGGTAAAAAAAAAAAACACCTCTACATAGGCTACGTGTGACACTGACTTCCCCCAGGACTAAAATATTCGCTGCTATAATTTACCTATCAAACATGGGAACAAACCCTCAAGAAGATGGCTGTCAAATGCACTTGGGCTAATTGGAGAGAGCTTTTTGGTATTCTCCTATTTGAAAGAGCATAAAAAGTTTGGAGAAAAGCAAAAAAGAAAGGGGTCAGTAAGACAGATAATGAAGAGAAGGCAATCTCAATTTTAAGACTGCTCTGCCACCAACAAAGATGTCTTCTTTCTCAATTTTCTATTTTCAAGTGCCTCTAGAAATAGAGAATAAATCTCACATTTGAACTTACTTTCAGGATTTTTTTTTTAGTTATAACAAAGATTTTCTTCTACTCGGTCTACACTTCATCTTAAGAATATTACATTATTCCATAGACTGCCTTAAAAAATTTTAGCCCCATTTTAAGGATTTATATTAAGACTAAAATTATACCTAATTTTAATTAATATTAATTAAGTGCTGGCTATGTGCATGAATGTGCATTAAGAACTGTGAAAGACAAAGATGAACTTTTCAAAGAGAAATGGAGGAGGAGAAAGAAAAGGATAAAGAGTGAACCAGGCATTGCAGGCATGAATATACCATTCATTAGGCTAAACCTAGTTTCAGTGGATTAACCCAATAGACATGTATCTCTCACTCATACAAGTCTAATGTATGTGTTATTGGTCTGCTAAAAGCTGTCCTTCACATGATGATTCGGGTACTTTCTATCTTATGGTTTCACAATCCCCTAGGAACAAGACAGAAAAGATAAAGAATGCAAACTCACTTCTCATTTACACTGAAACAAAAGCAACACACATCACATCTACTTCCTTTCCATTAGTAAGACACAGTCATACAGCAGGTTCTACCTTTAATAAGAGTCTGAAAAGCCGGGCGTGGTGGCTCACGCTTGTAATCCCAGCACTTAGGGAGGCTGAGACAGGAGAATCACGAGTTCAAAGCCAGCCTCAGCAATGGCGAGGCGCTAAGGAACTCAGTGAGACCCTGTCTCTACATAAAACACAAAATAGGGCTGGGGATATGGCTCAGTGGTCGAGTGCCCCTGAGTTCAATACCAGTACCAAAAAAAAAAAAAAATAAGAGTCTGAAAAATGTTGTCCTGGCCTGTGCCACAGCTTCTAGCTAACACTGCTGAAGGAATCTCCAGTAGACAGACAGTCATCTCTTTCAGAAGCCATGCAGCATTAAAAGTTCTAATCTCAAAACAGATGTTAAACGTTTTTCAAATCTAGTTAAATAAGTGGTTAAAATATAGACTCTAATCTGATATCAGGATAATAGGTGAGACCCAGAACTGTGTCCTCAATGAGCACTTAATTCTTCTCATGTTATAAAAATAAATAAATAATCAAACATCTTACACACTACCCAAAATAAGAGTTGCCATATATATATATATATATATATATATATATATATATATATATACACACACACACACACATATATATACATTGTGTGCATATGTATGTGCTTTAGTCAGCTTTTTTACTATGGTGACAAAAAGACCTGACAAGAACAATTTTAGAGAGGAAAAGTTTATTTGCAGTTCTTGGTTTCAAATTTCTCAGTCCATAGACAGCCAGCTCCACTGCTCTGGGCCCAAGGTGAGGCAGAACTTCAATATATAACATAATCAGATCCAGGCACTAGAGGTAGGGTATTGCTACAGTTAGGTGCTCCCCCAAAGTTCATGTGTGAGACAATACAAGAAATATTAGAGAAGAAAATGATTGGGTTATGAGAGTTAACCTAGTCAGTGCATTAATCCACTGACAGGCATTAACTGGGTGGTAACTGTAGGCAGGTAGGGTGTGGCTGGAGGAGATGGGGGGGCATGCCTTTAGGGTTCATATTTTGATCATGGTGAGGGGAGCTCACTCTCCCTCTGCTTCCTGATGCAGAGGGAATGCAAAGAATCAGTTGCCAAAACATTAGAAGAGCTAGGGAGATAGAGAAGATGATATCCTGAGCCACTTTCCTCCACCACGCTCTCCACCATGAAGTCCTGCCTCACCTTTGGCCCTGAGGAGTGGAGTCAGCCATCTATGGACTGAGACTATGAGTGCTGAATAAATTTTTACTCTTATAAAATTGTTCTTGTCAGGATTTTTGGTCACAATGGCAGAAAAAGCTGACTAAAACAGGTATTTTGTTCTTTTTTATGCTGTGTTTTATAGTTTATTTATAGTGAATATCTATTATATTCTTAATGATGAAGGGATTATGTTTTTTAAGGTGAACACAGTTTTGCTACTATAGGCTTTGAAGAAGTGTTTTGCCCTTTTCTTTTTCTCAAAACCATATAAGTTTATTCACATATTTTGTCATTAGATCACAAAAGTGAAATACTTTTAACCCATTTTTATCATTTGTTCATATTCATTGATAGCTCTGCCTTGTATCTATCTTACAATTCTTTCCATAGTAGACTACCCACTACTTTCTGCCCATGCATAGAATAATAATGGCAATATGGGGCACTTACAATATGCTGGACACTAAGTTAGTCACTTTACATGTCACATCTCATTTAATACAATATCTCTGTCTCATGAAATGAATGCTATTATTACCCTGTTTACATGAAAGGAAACTAGGAGTGTGCTATTTATCCAACCTCTCTCAGCTGATCAATAGTTGATGTGGTTCCTGGCATCATTCTGCGGCTCAACTCCCACACAGGAATTTCGCTCGTGTATGTGTGAGTACAGGATCACTGGGAGGCAGCGGTAGCCAGGAGGCGTGGCTTCGGCGCCAGTGGGAGAAACGCGGTCGCAGCCCGGGCCTCGGCCCAGGGCTCCGGCTATCCGAGACTGAGACTGGAAGTAGCAGGGTGCCATCTTCCAACCAGCTTTTTGGCAGCTCTCTGCGCCTTGCCGCCCCACGCAAGAGTCTCGCTCGCGTGTGTGAGCACAGGGCCACCGGGAGGCAGCGGTAGCCAGGAGGAGTGACTTCGGCGCCAACTGGTAGAGTGCAGTTGTGGTGGGGGATCCGGCCCAGGGCTTCAGCCCGCAGTTTACACCAGGCGTGCCGGGCCTGCTTCCACACAGGGTGCCTGGCCCCAGTGCCCAACCAACCGCGAGAGATCGCTAGCAGTTACTTCTGTGGACTGACTGTCTCCTGAGCAGAACCCCAGCTATTGTTCTTTGTGGACCACCTTCTAACACAGCGGAACTTCCTACACACCAGGGGACGCAGGTGAACACCTGGGAGCAAACCTTGACCACGGTGGAACAGCGACTCCACCAGCAGCCCAGAGTTTCACCTTGGCCTGGGACCAGTACCAAGGATACCAGCCGGGAAAGTCCAGCAAACAACGGACAACGCCACCTACTGGAGGAGAAGTAACGAAACCCTGCAGGGAAACTATAACCGTATACGAGTTAAAACTGTAACACCTTGGATCAGCAGAGCTAGAAGGAAAGACACACAAACATCATGAGAAAACAAGGGAAGAAAGTGACTCAAACAAACCAAGATACTACACTCCCAGAATCCATGGGCTGTACAGCAGGAGGAATGACAGAACAGGAATTCAGGACGTACATAATTAAAATGGTCAGTGACTTAAAGAATGAT